>JAFEMH010003229.1:0-22500 GCA_022495995.1 Adenophora triphylla var. japonica | reverse complement strand
TGCTGCATTGGTAAATTAGGTCTTATGAAGCACACTCATATGGGCTGTCAAATTTGTACTCAGTAGATGGTCGATTCTGGAGCTCAATTGTTCCTGAGCCTAGAACTTACTCTCTGATTTTCTAGTGTGTTTTATGATATGTGGGTCAGAAAATTTAGTTTGTCTTTATGAAATTAACACTCAGATTTATTAAAGATAGTGGTACAAACTCTTTACCACACAAGACAAACTGCTGTTACAAGTCTGATGGTAAAGTGTTAAACCATGAGATACTACAATATCGTAACAACATTCAGTTAGAAACAGTGGATGTTTGGAGATAGTATAAGGGGTCTTTGTGTAAATAGCTAAGTTTGTTACAACAGTTTTTACACGTGTATAGCTCTGATATAGTTGGTTAGAAGTCAGTTAGCTGATCATATTTAATGTAAATGATTCATGCTGTAAATAATCAAGTGAAATACACAGAAAATTTCCCCATCTTTTCTCTCTAAACATGGTTGATTTCTTCTTTCTCAACATGGTATCAGAGCAATTCGATTCTTGAATTTTGCTTCTGAATGTTTTTCTTTTCGTTGTTTCTCTCAATTTGATGTAATTGAGCTTCGATTTGTCTTTTGTCTCAATTGCTTTCTTTCCTGTATTGATATGGCTACAGAATTGGCATCAACGAGCTTGAATTCGTCAAGCTCCACTTCGAATGTTGAAATTTCTCTCGAATCTAATATGCATCCGCTGTTTTTCCATAACAATGATCATCCTTCATCGCCTCTGGTATCAAGGAAGCTAATTGGATCTACAATTACAGACACGGCGCAGATCGATGGAGATAGCACTATCGGCCAAGAACAAGCTAGTGTTGGTGGATGGATCATACATTGAGCCTACTGATAACACTCAATTGCACATGCTTTGGAAGAGAGCCAACGATATGCCGATTTCCTGGATACTTAACTCGTAAGTGATGAAATAGGCACTAGTTTGAGCTTATGTAACTTCTGCGAATGCTATATGGATTCAATTGCATCATAGATTTTCTCATATTGATGGTCATAGAATTTTTCAACTCAAAAGGATCCGAATAGGCTTGAACAGGGAAATAGTTCAATTGAAATATATTACCATAAAATCAAAGGTTTATGGGATGAAAATTGAAAGCGTGAGTTTTTAGGAAACAATGTGTTTCCTTAGGAAATAAGTTGTTTCCTATTTCGAATCAAAGAGGTATTTTTGGTAAGTTGATTTTATGCTTTCATGGAAAGATTTATTGTGTCCTACTTTGACAAGGACTTTTGTAAATAGAGTAAATATCTTTTATTTATGTACATAGTTTTATATTAGGACTAACCTACTAACAATCTCTTTCTTTGTGAGTGTGCTTTATGTTTCCTTGTAGAATTGGAATCTCACATATGGAAGAGTTTGGATTCGTGAAGATCTTCTCTCAATGGCGCATATAAATACAAGCGGATCAAAGACAAGAGAAGAGACGATCGATAGAGATTATTTTGAGAGACAAATACTTCAGCCTCTTCATGTTTTCATATTTTGATTTTAGGTTGTGAGTGAAGGTTATGCCTAATATCCGTAACTCACATCTAGATTTTCATTGAGTTCTTTGTTTTACTTCGACTAGAATAGGTCCTACTTGGGAAAGGGAAGTGTTCTTTGTCAGAAGGTGATTAGAACTCGTTAGTATTTTCATATTTTAGTTTTTCACTTATTTGTTTTTGTAAGCAACAAAAGTTTTTATAGTGAAAAGTTTTTGGGCGTAAGCCTAGTTTGCCGATCTCACGTATCGTTAAGCGTATATAACTCTGCGTTATTGTTTTTAATTTGTTTTATTCGCCGCGTTATCTCGTGGATGTGTGGACGCTGTGAGACACATCTCGTACTCACATCCGTGTTCCTGTTGAGTTGTTTGAAGCTTCCTAGCTACACGAAACTTTCAATTGGTATCGTGAGCCAACTCTCGATTTATTACCGAGTGTTAATCTCGTAAAAGTGTAAGTCATTATGGAATGCCAAAATCACCAAAATAGGCCTCCTCGTCCTTGGATGGCACCAACTATTCTCTTTTGGAAGTCTAAGATACGAAATTACATCAAAAGTATTGATGAAAGGGCTTCGATGTGTATCCTTGTTGCATGGCAACCTCCTATCGTGGAGAAGAAGCCCTGCTATGGTGTTGGTGAGTCTATTTTCGAAAGAAAACCCGAAGAGCAATGGACTCTCGAAGAAATACAATCCGCAAACTATAATTCGAAAGCTATGGGTGCTATTTCCAGCCATGTTTCTGGGAATATGTACAAGCTTATTACTAATGAGAATGTTGCCAAAGCTGCTTGGGATATTTTGCAAACTCAATGTGAGGGAGCACCAAGTGTGAAAGCTACTAGGCTTAGGATTTTAATGGATAGGTTTGAGTTACTTCGAATGGAAGAAACTGAGGACATTGTGTCATATGCTGCTAAGATCCATGAGATTTCAAATGAGTGCACAAGTCTAGGAGAATCAATCTCCAATGCAAGACTTGTGAGTAAGATTTTGAGGACCTTACATGAAAGGTTCAATATAAAAGTGGCAGTGATTGAGGAAACTAATGACACCAATACAGTAGGTTTAGATAAAATTGTTGGTATTCTAACTGTTTTTGAGCTCAATCTTGAGGCTCAACAAAAGAACAAGGCAATAAGTATTGCCCTTAAAAGTTCTGCAGCCATTCCAAAGGAAATAGCGCCTTTCATCTGAAATTAATGAATCTAATCTTGAGGAAGATGATGTGGATGTAATCACCAAGAAGTTCAATTCTATTTTGAAAAACAAAAGGAGAAACAAGTTTCCTAAAAAGAACTCTTAGGATTTAGAGAAACAAGAAGATAATCCTGATGAGGGGTTCAAAAAGAAAAGTTTTGATAACAAGAAATCCTCCGATTCTCGTGCAATGTGTAGCATGTCGTGGCTTTGGTCACTTTGCTAATGAGTGTGCTAACACACTTAAGAAAAGGGGAATTAGTTACACCGCCGCTTCGAGTGATAGTGAGGATGATGAAGTATTTGCTAACATCTTCGCGTTTGAATCTTCCTCTGTCTATTTTAATGCTTATACCGCATATACAAATGAAGAAGAATTTTCTCGAAGCCGATCTGGAGACGGATGTGGATACAGATGTGTACACATCCGAACTCACATCCGAGCGTACCTTTAACCGTTTCTCTATAAAAGGAGATTCGATGATGAAGATAGTGGACATTCCCATGAGGAACTCTTTGCAACATACAAGGAGCTACATGCCGATTGGATGAAACGCATGGACAAAATTGAGGTACTGCTAAGGTAAATAAGTCTCTTTCTAATAAATTGATTGCCTCGGTGAAGATGAGAAAACCATACTTTTAAAAGAGAATGATGTTCAAAAGATATCATTGCCAAACTTGAAGTTTTGGTAACCAAAAGAGAAGTTGAACTTGAAAAATTCAAAAATGAATGTGAGAAAGCTGAGAGTACATTTACCAAGTTGAACAAAAGTAAAATGAATCTTGATGAAGCTATTTCCATAGGTCAACTTAATAAAACAGTCCGGGCTTTGAAAAAGGAAAATTTGTGAAGGAGGGATGTGAGGCTTCTACTTCAAAAAGTGTGAAAAACCAATTTTGAGAGAAAAAACTTTTTTGCGTGAGAAAAGGCCAAGGAGAAGGCACTACATCTGTCACATTGCTTTGCTCCTGGGCACATTAGGACCTTCTATCACAAATTAAAGGTTGATAAGAAATCTGGTTTTCAAGAGTCTCGTATGTGTGAAAAGATGTATACACATCCTGACACACATCCATGTAATCTCGAGACCTCTCGCACAACAAAAAGAAAGCTTGAAAAATAGCTGGGTGGCCAAACCAAGTGCTACCCGCAATGTTGTTTACTCCTCCCTCAAAAGTAGTGTCTCTCGGTTCTTGGTATTTTGATAGTGGGTGCTCTAGGCATATGACTGGGAACCAAGTCGTCCTAATTGACTATGAGTTAATTTGTGGGGGAAGGTGAACTTTGGTGGTGGTGCTCAAGGAAAAATTGTTGGAAAAGGAACCCTAGCAGCTAAGGGTCTCCCAAAATTGCACAATGTGTACTCATGTGGAAGGCTTGAAAGCCAACCCGATTAGCATTAGTCACCTATGTGATGATGACTTATATGTGAAGTTTGATAAGAAGCTATGTGAGGTGTTTGATGAATCTAACACTATGTGTCCTCACTGGTCTCAAGATCATCTAACAATTGTTACAAGTTTTGTGACAATTTGTCTTTTTTAAGTTTTTTTCTCTCGATGTTGTATTTGATGATACACTTGATTTTAACCTCAAAACTGGCCAAGCGATGATATTTCAAAGTTATCAACTGGAGTGGAAATCGCCGATATAGGTGCGCTGAGATACGAGCACCGCAAAGGAAGGTAACAGCAGATGTGTGTCCGTATGTGCAAAAGGATGTATCTGCAAGGATGTGAACACAACCGTTCTACATTCGGGAACACACAACCACTCAAAAGAACCGAGTCCTAAGTCACTTCTTCGCATCTCAGAGTGTAAGGAGAAGTTATTCTCCGAAAGAGACCATGTTGGGTCCGTCTGGGATAGATCAAAATGAGCATTTTGTCCAGCATAAATATCACCCCACTTTGGCTCAAGTGGTTGGTGAAATGCAATTGATCAAAGGCAAACCAAAAAGGAATGAGAAGGTAAATCACGCTTATTTGGATGCTTTATGCTGAGTCATACATCCTTATACTTCCCAAGGTATGTTTGTTACCGCTTCAGGTCTAACATAGTGAGACATACTGCGACTTAGATTTGGGCAAACAATTTTGATGTACAAAACATTGCATCCGTGTTCGATGTTCCTACCTTGGTAACATCCTTGATTTCCCGGTGCATGGACTGGAGAGAAAAGTTGTGTCTCCATGTTCATAGCTGAGGCTAAATATGTTTCGCCCTTTTCGCAAGTTTTTGCACACAATTGCTTTAAATGAATCAAAATGTCACTGAAAGACTCGCGTGGATTGAATAAAGCAAAATTTTGACTCAAGCTTTTTGTGATAACAAAAGTGCCTCTAGACATATCTAAAAATACTGGGCCCAACATTCTAGAACAAAACACATTGATATTAGATATCATTTTCATTAGTGGATTCTGGAACAAAAACCGTGTGTCCGGAATTTGTTGGACTCTGAAAATCAATTTGCCGTATATATTTACAAAGGCTAAGATTAGATTTGGGAGAGATTTTCCACCTCGAGGAAGTCTCCTTGGTTTGTGTGATATCTAAGGTTTTGAGCACAAATGTGTCTCACATCCTCTAATACATCTCGTAGAAAGTAGATTAACCGAAAAAAAAATATATAAAAATAAAATTCAAAAAAAATAATCATGCTATTAGCACGAAATTTCTCAGAGCTGTCACTATGAGTCTTCATCTTGACATTGTTTTTGATCACTTAATCATGTGAGCACTTTCCTGCTCATGTCATCTTTTGATGACTTGATATAACCTTTCCTAGGTATCTCACGGAAATGGGTGCTATAAAAGAAAAAAATTATATGTGAGAAATGTTTCACTTGTTTACCCTTAGTAATGAAGCCATACCATTGCCATCAAGTGATTCTCATAAGAAATCTTGAAATCAAACTTGGATAAGATTATTGGGAAAAAGGGCTATCTTTGGGTATCAAAGAAAAGTGAAAGCTACTCACAATGCATAAAATTCACAACAAAAAATTGTGTGGACGTGAATCCTAGAGGTCACAAGTAGGTGGCATTGGATTATCAAGCCATTGACTTTCTTGTGGATCTAAATGTGTCCCCAAATGTGACTCACATCCTATGCCACATTCATAAGCCGAGAATTTTTCCTTCACTCCGCGTGTTTGCAGATCATGCTAGGCATATTGCATTTTTTAGGTCATATAGGGTGCTTTGTAAATATGCTAGTTAATTTAATTTCATTCTTAACTTACTTTTCGATTTAACATGTTTTTGATTTCCAGATATCTCCCATGAAAAAGTTAGAAAGGTGTGTATCAATTCTTATTGGAAAAAGAAGGACAACTTTAGAAAAGGGATCTTCAGTTGAAAAAGATATGGTCAAGTGATTTTTGCTTTCCATAAAAGTTGGCAAAATTTTGATGTTATCATTTTAATCCCTATTCTTTCTGTGATTTCGCCGTGTGTGTGGAAATTTCCCAAAGGTGTTTATAGCCGCTGTGGACTTTCCTTCTGCTTTCGCTCTAATTTTGAGTCCTATTCTGAGGAAGGATCCTTGTTTAAAGTAGGAAGAGCTGTGAGCCGTATGTTTAATTATGTGCCTCATCCGTCACATCTCTTTAATCCTTCTTCAGGTTTCTTCCTCCCTCGTCCAAATTTTCTCTCTCTCTCACACACACACCATATATTTTGTCTCTCTCTGCTCTCTGTCTAATCAATCGTTCGACAGCACTTCAATGGAGTCAAGCCGTGGATGCATGCGGGCCAGTATGCTGACCACATCTTGTCACGCTACACATCCGCAGATTCTTTGATGCAAACGTGGAAGCCGTTGATGCAGTAAATTGTTGCAACCGGCCTGCTTCTCAATGCTCAATTGATTGCCTCCCGCACATGTGCTCAAGAACCTTAAAGTTTTTTGAAGCTGCTGCATCTCCGTAAATGGGTGACTTCTCTTTCTAGTCAAAAAGGGGGAGAAGAAGAAAAAGAATGAGAATGATATTGATGCTTGGCCCTCGCTAATCGCGATGTTTCATTGGGAAGCTTAAACTCGGGGGAGTTTTACCGCTTTGTTCTTAATTGTGAATGAAACATCACCGTGTCTTGCTTTTAATATTTGTTAGGCCTTGCTTTTAATATTCGTTTTAGTTATTTGTTAGTTTTAGTCTTGATCTCGTAATCCCCAAATACTTTGGCCGAATGGCTGCTGTGGAAGTTTAGTATTTGTCAACCGGCAATTTTTGGTACCGACTTGTTCTACCTGCAGCCATTTTGTGTGGATGTGTTGACACATCCTTGCACACACATCCATTCAGGGGGAGTTTTCAAATCTGAAAATGAGTGTCATTTTAATCAATTCATAAATCTTTGATTTTGACCAGAAATTCCAAAAATAAGTGGGAGATTGAAAGCGTGAGTTTTTAGGAAACAATGTGTTTCCTTATTCGAATCAATATCACACATTTGTTAGTTGATTTTGGAGCTTTCATCCTGAAAGATTTACATTTGTCCTGATTATTATGAAAAGGATTTTAGTTTAGGAAATAAGTTGTTTCCTATTTCGAATCAAAGAGGTATTTTTGGTAAGTTTGATTTTAATGCTTTCATGGAAAGATTTATTTGTGGTCCTACTTTGACAAGGACTTTGTAAATAGAAGTAAATATCTTTTATTTATGTACATAGTTTTATATTAGGACTAACAACCTATTAACAATCTCTTTCTTCCGTGAGTGTGCTTTTATGTTTCCTCGTAGGGAATTGGAATCTCAGGCCATATGGAAGAGTTGCCTGGATTTCGTGAAGATCTTCTCAACGTGCGCATACAAATACAAGGGATCAAAGCACATAGAGATAGAGACTGTTCAGATCGAGATTAATTTGTAGAGACAAATACTTCAGTTCTTCACGGTTTTCATATATTTGATTTTAGGTCATGTGAGCGCAAGGTTGCATGCCTCACATCCGTAACTCACATCTAGGTTTTCTACTGGTATTTCTTTGTTTTACTTCCTGGACTTTAGAATAGGTCCTACTGGGAAGAGGGAAGGGTTTTCTTGTCGTAGAAGGTGATTAGGAACTCGTTTAGTATTTTCATATTTTAGTTTTTCACTTATTTGTTTTTGTAAGCAACAGAGAAGTTTTTATAAAAGGAAGTTTCTGGGCGCAAGCCTAGTTCGCCGTTATCTTGCACAGATTATGCAAGCGTATAAGTAACTCTCGTGCATCATTGTTTTTAATTTGTTTTATTCCGCTGTTGTGGCATCACCGTGGCATGTGTGCGGGACAGCTGTGAGACACATCCGTACTCTACATCCGTGTTCTCGCTGGAGTTGTTCAAGCTTCCCAGCCTACACGTAAACTTTCAAAAATGCTGCATTAGATGTCGTTAATGTGTGTAGACAAGTCCTTGTTCATGTGCGTAAGGCAAAGCAAATGCACAAAGGGATGAGAGAAAGAAGTTAATGCGGGGCTTCTAATGGCACTAAATGACGGTTTACAAGAACATATAAGAGGATAGATTTTGAGGACTCGTTCCATTGCACAAACTTGGATCAAGCATTCAGCAGATGGTTAAACTGGAAGAAACTATGCAGTCACAAATATGTGCCAAAATCCAATCGACTCTCTAGTTATGAGCACTAATAGAGTCCCAATATCAACACAACAAGGAAATTTTTCTTTTCTCTCAATACCATTGGATCAGGTTCATCCTTCTCTCAGTTTAAAGGATCTTCTTACTCCGGAAAGAGTTCATACACCAAGACACCTTTTAAGAAAGGGATCATTTTGCAATTATTGTCATGTAGAAGTGCATACTTAAGGATAATTGTTTCAAAACTTGTATGGATTTCCAAGAAATAATCCAATTCATAGCAGAAATCTCCAAGTTTCACCTAAGATGGTCGGGTAATAATAATAATTTTTGGGAAAGGGCAAACATACACATGGAAATGGAAGCCAGGCAAACAAGTACAGAGGATGAGTGGATCTCGATTGCCTACCGCTACTCCTAACCCTAGTGCCCTTGCAATTTGGAGCACCTGCAGAATCAGAGCCAGCCAATGATGAGGTCTACTTCACTGAGACAAGAGCTCTTTAAGAGATTTAGTATATCAAATCAAACTTCAAACAGGGTTTGAGCAGGACTAATATGGTATGATCCACTCTCAAACATGCTTCTCATGTCCTTTTCTCTTCAGAGACATACAAACTGGGCATCAGATTCAGGAGCCTACTGATCATATTTGCATATTCATTGATAAGTGAATGCATAAACATCGAATTTCTTGATGTTCCTACTCATGCTTTCACTTCCTACTGGAGCCTAAAGGTTAAAGTTTTTTATATGGTTCTGCCGTGCTCAATTCTGAAATCACTTTGCACAAGTGCACTGGTGTTCCTGGTTTCAATTTTAACCTCTTGCCCATTTCAAAATTAGTCCAGCAAACTTCATACATCATTTCCTTTGACAAATATCTTTTGGTATCTTCCAGGTAACTCATTTTTGATGCAGATTCGCTGGACTTGGAAAGCTTCATGATGGTATTGTGTATTCCGTCTTCTAGTCCTCCAGATAAAATTGTACAGAACTTGTATTACCTTCTTACATTCCTGCTGTACTCATGTAAAGCTTTGGCATTCTAGATCGGGGCATGTACCTTTACCTGCTATCAAAATAATTGGCTCTTGTCTCATTTACATCTTCATAATAGTAATATTTGTGATTCATTTTGTGAAATATGCCCTCTAGCCAAGCAACACATGTTGGGTTTTTCCTCATAGTAATACCATTTCTACTTCTCCTTTCCATCTGATTCATTGTGACTTATGTTGGGGAGCATACAGGTACAGAACACTGCCAATGGTCTGCAAGTATTTCATTACCATTGTCATTTAATTCTAGAATATACATGGACCTTTCTTCTATCTTCCAAATTATAGGTGTTTCCTACTCTCAAGAATTTCCATCTTTATATTCAAAATCAATTCAATACTTCCATTAAAATATTCAATACCATACAACTGCACAGAGTTCTCTAATAAGGATGTCACACCATTTCTTCTTTCTTTGGGCATTGCTCACCAAAGTTCTTGGATCAAGACTCCCCGGAGCAGGTTGTGTGCAGAGAGAAAACATTATAGCCCTTAAACATATCCAGTAGTTTGAGATTTCAAGTTGGATTTCCAATTTCTTTTTGGGGTCATTGCCTTCTAGCTGCCACTCTATCTTGTTAATCTTCTTCCTACCACTTGCCATTCAAAACAAGATTCCTTTCCAAGTTCTTTATAACAAAGTGCCATCCTATGATCTTCTCAAGAATTTTGGTTGTTTATGTTTTGCTTGTGCATTAGGCTCACGATAAGTTTGCTCCTAGAGCTATTAGATCAGATTTCTCTGGACTATCCTATGCAACGAAAAGAGGCTACAAATTATACAATTTAGACACAAAAGAAGTATTTGTAGGCATGTTATCTTTCATGAATCCATTTATCCTTTCAAACAACATATTTCTTGTTCCTATTCCTTCTATTATTTGGCGGAAATCTTGAATCTCCAGCCATTCATCCCATTATTATAGATTCTTCTCCTTCCATAACCAGACCCATTGTTGCTCCTCTTTCTCTTATACACAATACTATTCTCCATCATTCTCCGGGGTTTCTCCTCCCTCAGCGATATATTCGACTTTATGTCCACTAGAGCCAAAATTCCTCATGCAAAATATAATGATTTCATTGTTTCACTTCCAAAATCTTCCGCTTCAGCTCAATTGTTTTTAACCAAATATCCTTTATCAGATTATATTTCTTATCATTCTTGTTCTCCTTCTCATTACGCCTTTGTGAATGCTATTGCAAATATTAGTGAACCTACTTCCCTATACTCAAGCTTGTAAATATGAGAATTGGAAAGAAGCTATGTCAAAAGAGTTAATTGCATTAGAATCTAATCACACTTGGGATGCGGTTCCCTTGCCACCTGGCTTAAGCATGCTATTTGGGTTGTAGGTGGGTCTACAAAGTTGAAGCATTTCTTTGCCATGGAAGCATTTGAGAGGTTCAAGGCTAGATTGGTAGCCAAAGGGATATACTCAATCGAGAGGCAGTAGATTACCATGAAACATTTTCCTAATATTCTAAAATGGTCATTCTTCTATTAGATGTGTCTTAGCCATTCTTTGCTTGAGAAAAATTGGTTTGTGTAACAATTGGATGTCAATAATGCCTTTCTTCATGGTGATCTCACTGAAGAGGTTTATATGCAAATTCCACCGGGTTATGCGGTTTCATGTTCCAAGGATTTAGTTTGCAAATTGAAAAAGTCCCTTTATGGTTTAAAGTAGGCTTCTATAGGCGAGTGGTTTTCCAAATTAATAACCGCTTTGCTTAATCTTGGTTACAAGCAATCATTTAGACTATTCCTTGTTCATTCTTCGAGGTTTGGCTCAAGTTTCACTGTGTAGTATTGGTGTATGTGGCATGACATTGTAGTTGCGAGGCTCTTGCTTGGTGCGGATTAATGCTCTTAAGAAGTTTTGGGATGATTCTTTTTTAGCATTGAAGGATTTAGGGGATATTAAATATTATCTTGGCATAGAGATTTTGAGAAGTTCTTAAGTTTTCATATTAGCCAAAGGAAGTATGCCATTGATCTTCTTACTTCGGTGGTGTTTCGGATGCAAAGCCTCTTACCATTCCACTTGATCCTAATGTCAAGCTTCGAGCTTCGGATAGGCCCACTTCTCTACTGATCCATTTCTACTTATAGGCAATTGGTTGGAAAACTCTTGTATTTGGACTATCACAAGACCCGAGATTTGGCTTATCTTTGTTCGGACTCCTTAGCCAATTTATGCAATCTCCAAGAGTGCCTCATTTGCAAGCGGTTCATAGGGTTTTGGGAGATATATCAAGGCTTGTCTGGCCGGGGGTACTACATTTTCCATCCCAAAATTCACTTCTCCTCAGAAGGATTTTGTGATAGTGATTGGTGCTAGTAATCCGGATGAATAGAAAGTCTATATTCAGGTTACCTTGTTTTGTTCTTGGGCCTTCTTTAGTTTCTTGGCATTCCAAGAAGCGAGTGTGATTTCTAAGATCCTACTGCGAGAATGCGAATATCGAGCTCTTGCAGGCACTACTTCTTGTGAAGATTCTTTGGCTTGACAAGTTTGCTTAAAGATCTTCATGTCTCGGTTCTTCATCTACCGATCAATGTTTTACTGTGATGAGCTCTGTGAATCCATTGCTGATTGCTGACAAATCACCGTTTATCATGCTAGGACAAAGCACATTTGAATTGGTATTGTCATTTTTGTAAGAGAATCATGTCCAAAAAGAAGGTTTGATTGGTTCCCATACCATGTTCCCTCTTAGGTTGATCAATCGGCTGATATGTTTACAAAATCCTTGGGGAAATCTTTACATCTGGATGTTTCTTCACAAGTTAAGGGTTCTTTCTCCTTTCAACCCTTCAACATGTGGGGGGGTATTAAAGATAGTGGTACAGAAGTCTTTACCACAAAAGACAGAAATGGCTATTGTTACAAGTCGATGGTAAGTGTTAAACCATTGAGTCTTTACAATATCGTAACAACATTCGGTTAGAAGCGATTTGGATGTTTGGAGATAGTATAAGGGTCTCTTGTGTAAATAGCTAAGTTTGTTCTTGACAGGAGGTTTTACATGTGTATAGTTCCGATTAGTATAGTTGGTTAGAAGTCGGTTAGCTGAGTCATATTTAATATAAATGATTCATGTTGTAAATAATCAAGTGAAATACATAGAAGAATTTCCCCATCTTTTCTCTCCCCAAACATGGTTGATTTCTTCCTTTTCTCAAGCAGGTGTTCTTTGTATTTTCTTTAGTGATTAGACTTTAAAATCCAGAATGGAATCTGACAAGTTCACTTGCAAGCAAGACAAATGAGGCCCTTGCTTTGGAGCTCATGAGCTGGCCATGTGAATCTTTGGCCGGTCACGCCGAGTCTCGCACACCTCTTAAGCCCATATGGCGATTGCGTTAATTTCGGACCCGAGAATGGCATTTTCCGACAAGCGATAAACAATGCTTTGGTGGGAGCTGGCTTGACAAGGTTTGCTAATTCAATTTGAAAGGGTCTTTAATCAAGCAATGAAAAAGCCGCCTTACGCCAAACACCACCTCTTTGATGAAATTCCACGCGAGTACTTCTTTGATTAAATCTATTCGACATGCACAATCTGCGATGAAGTCCCAGGTGGGGATACTCATCCGGCGGAGTTGATCAGTTGATATTAGGTCTTCTTGAAGATTCTCAAATTACGGAGCTCCTTAAAGAAGCCGGGGGTTAGTACAGCTGAGAGTGAAATACGAGGTCGAGAAGCTTCGAGGTAAGGAAGGGAAGAAAGTGGAGTGTTGGATGGAATGGCTCGATGTCACAGCAAAGGGCTCGGCGCCTCACGAGGCCGAGGCGGGCGACGCCGGAAGGCCGAGGCTGAGGCCATGAGGTACAACATTGCAAGCGGGCACACACCTGGGAGATCCTTGGGCCAGCCCTCCGAAGCCGTAGGTTGTCGCGTGGCATGTCAAGGGCCTAGGCGGGCGCCCCTGGGATTTCACCCTAGGCAGGTGCCTGTCGTCATCTTTTTCGGTTTTTTAGGGTGAAAGCTGGGCCTCTTTTTTTTATTTGGTCTAAGTTTGGCTGAGGCAATTTTGGTTAATATTTATATGTTATGTAAACCTTTTTGTAAACAGAGACGGATCATTGCACATAATCTAGTAGAGGCGAAATTCATAACCCCAATTACATCTCTTTTTTGATAACAAGTAAAGATACTGAAATGAGGATCCTCCATATATTTCCCCTACTTAGATTTATACTCTTTCCATAGTTATCTTGTATAATATTTAGATAATCTTCTAGTATATTTGTTGTAATCTAATTCCTAGAATAGCTCCCATGTAACTGCCATATAATTTCACGGCCTTTTGTTATCAATGGGGAAATCACAATTTATTCCCAAAGGTTTTCTCTGCTGTACGTAAATGGTATCAAAAGCAATGAAACGATCATAAACCCTAATTCTTGCAAGGCTGTAGCCATCCTCCACCATGACCACCACCGATCTTACCCTCATCCCTAACCTAGCCGAGACCAACTCTAACCCCTTATTGCCGTCTCCCTCAACCATGTTCTTAAACTCACGCAACACCAAGCTACATAGCACTTGGAAACCTACGGATCGAAGCCACCCTCGTAGGTTTAAGACCTTCCAATCACTTCATTGATAACCCATTTGCTTCCCCTCCACCACCACAACCCGTACCTAATCCTTCCTACAAAACCTGGTATCGCCATGAGACAAACTCCTCCTAGGTGCCTTAGCCGGCTCCCTATCTCCTTCCTACGTCCCTCTAATATCCCTACGTCAACTCACCTAGCACTGCAGTGGAATACCCTCGCCAAAACCTTTGCCAATCCCTCTAAAAGGCCACGTAAAACAAATCCAAAAGACCACGCTTCGCAATATCACGAAGGGTACAGATCCATAACCGAGATATAATGCCCAAGATATCTAAACCTGTGCCTTGCCCAATTAACCTCCTAAGAGCCGCCCCATCGACCCCGATGATCTCATTGACAAAAGGTAGCCTTGAACAAATCAACGACCCACGAAACTATGATAATGTCATCTCCGCTTGTCCGTAGACCGTAGAAAACCCGATCCACGTTTGACCGAGCTCCATGAAAAGCTAATCAATCGGTGAGTTAACCTCTCAAAAACATAACCAAAAAACCCACCTACCTTCCACTGCGGTTGTCAACTACACCACCAAAATAACCAACCTCGCTCATCCACAACCGGCTTGAAACTCCTCTCCCAACTTCAACCCCTCGCACCATGACTCCTCTGACCACAACCATACAAAGGCCGTTGCCAATGGTGCTTAGACGTGCCACGGCCACTTCCTTTCTCAATGTCCACGCCTTTTGCCAACTCTATCCTAATGCCCAATTCTCCCTTCCCCTTCCAACAACATAGCCCGACCCAACAACCTTGACCGCTCCCACCCCACCGGCCTAGTGCTCACAGCGCCCACCTCCGCCTCATGCCATACCGGAAACCTTGGCTCTTTGATAGTGGAGCAACTCATCATGTAACCAACTGACTCTCCAACAACATTGCCCTTCACTCTCCATACGATGGGTTTGATGAGCTTCTCATTGGCGATGGATCCGGCCTCCCCATCACCCCATATCTTGGTTCCACACGCTCTCCTTTACCCCCACTTCTAAATTTTCTCTTAATCATGTTAACTTTGTGCTCCCTCTCGTGATAAAGTAATATTCTGTCTATCTCTAAATTCCTTGCCTCTGACAATAGCCCATTCTGTCTCCTTCTCATCGTCTTCTTTTCTTGTGAAAGGATCTTCGCACAGGATTCACTCTTACTGAAGGCGGGTTCTAGCTCAGGTATCTATGAAATGGACGCCTCCTTCTCCCGCTTGCTCATTCTCATTTCCACTTCCATTTGCGCTTCCAAGCGTGGCACTCATCGCTTAGGTGATCCCGTCTCAAATCACTATTTGCGCGTCACCTTAGTAGTAGTTTCAATTTACAAATTCCTAGTTGTTCTAGCTTTAATTGTAATTCATGTAGTCGCAATAAAAGCCATAAAATGCCATTTTTGAGAATTCCATTCGTCTCTAGCTTGGTCCCCTTGATGTTTTTTATACAATGATGTGTGGTAGAGTCCCCTATCACACTCCTATGATGGCTTCAAATACTATATCATCTTCGTTGATCCATTTTTCACAATATATATGGCTTTACCCCTTAAAACACAAAAATGATGCTACCTCTGCGTCTTTTCCGAATTCAAATCTCTGAGTTGAAAAAATTCTTCAAATCGCCCCCATCAATCACCATGACTTTAGTGATAATGGAGGTGAATATATTGGGCTTCACCCACTTCTTGTCTCCCATGGTATCACTCATCTTACCTCACCTCCCCACACACTGAACACAATGGGTACTCGGAGAGACGCTGCATCGGCACATTGCAGCGGCCTATCAGATTACTCATGCACTCTCATATGTCATCCTCACCGCTCTTTGGCCTCTTTTGCCGCCTTTGCTTCATGACCGACTATCTCATCCACGATACCGCATGCCCACTCCCACCCTAAACATGAAATCTCCCCACCTCGTCCTCCTTGCTACCGCCATCCTCCTAACTACCAAAAACTCTGCAGGTTTTGGGGCGCCGTCTGCTACCCGTGGCTTCAGTCACTACACGAAACACAGAACTTCGAACTTTCGTTCTTCTCCTGTGTATTTGTTGGTTACTCCCCGCGCTCAAAGCGCCTATTACGTTGCCTAGATCCCCAAACTTACAAAATCTATGTCTCTCCCGACATGTCAAATTTGTCGAATCGGTTTTCCCTTCGCCAAACCTACCTCGACTCTTTGCCACATCCACTACCATCACCGAGATGGTGTAATACCTCCCTCGATTCTCCTTCAAACACACGCCACTTAAATCACACACTCCAACACCACCACAGCCCTCGCTTACCCAACTTCCGCACCACCCAGCTAGTACGGATTTGAGCTTAGATAGCGCTTTTTTTAGCTTAGATAGCGCTTATAAGGCGCTATCCAAGCTAGCGCATATGCTGAAGTTAGCATAGCGCTTTTTTTATAAGCGCTATCTAAACTCAAACTTAGAAAGCGCTTTTAAACGAAAAAGCTATCTAAGCACTTTTTTATTTTGAAAAAATCCAACTTACATAGACGTTTTTATGCGCTACATAAGCTCTACGAACTTAGATAGCGCGCTTTTAAAAAGCGCCCTATCTAAGCACACTTTTTTTATTTCCAAAAATCATCTTAGGTATTTTTTTTTTATCCTTTGCTATTATATGAATTATAACCAAGAAATCAAATAAATAAAAATTAATATGAACTAAAAAACATTTTCCATTTCCAACAATAACAATCAACCTTTAATTTATTAGGCACCAATAATAATTCTTACAATCATCCACAAAAGTTATAAACTAACTAGTCTAACACCCGCCGCACGAGCATGGCAAAACTTTGAACAAAAAATTCCCAAACAAACCAAAAGAATGTAGTAGTCTAATTAATGGGCATCAAGAATGAAGAACCGCCAAAGATTAGTCATTCCAATACTTGGTGTACTATACGTCTTTGTTTGAGCCATTCCAATACTTAGTGTCGTACTTTTCAAAGTCTTATGCCACTTGATGTCAATATCGGGCTTCCAGTACTTTGCAAAATCGACAGAGACTGATAAAAACCGAGGAAATTTCATAAGCAAAGATTAATAATTTATGTCATTATAATCATCACCAAAAACAACGAGATATGAAAAAAATTATATATAAAAGCAGAACTCACTTGTGATCCTCTACCCTTAAAAGGAAACGAAAGATGCGATGATCATATATAAGTATACTTGCATAATATAGCAACAATAGGAGGTATTTCATTCTGAAGTAGATATTGCTAAGGGAAATGGACTTGTAATATATCATTAAATGGGTGACTCGAAAATATCCATCATTTTTAGTACATCAAAAAAATATAAGGGCTTAAAAATTAAGCGACGAAAACAATATAGGCTTCAAGCTCACCGCTTATGTACGGTGCATAGAGCATGTCAAACCGAGGAAATATACACCACGTGACCAACATCTATCCGCCCCAACGACCTAAAAAAAACAAGAAAACAGAGTGATAAATAAAATAAAATAAAATAAAAATCAAGAAAACATAGAGTGAAATGAGTGAAAAATAAAATAAAATAAAAGGTTAACTAGATCTATTTCATATTTTAATCCCTGATTAAATGAGATTCCCTGTCAGAAATTACAGGAATACCATCAACCAAGAAAGAATTCTACATTAGATTCTAAAAGCAAACCCAGTTGCAGTGGTTTTAAAAAAGACAAGAGCCATCAATAGGAACCGAAAGGATGATAATGTAATACCTGGACAAACCCCGCCTTCAATATCCCAACACTTGATAGTTCCATCCTTTCCTTGGCTGCATAGAAGTGAAGACAGGGAAACGAACTTGGATTAACCCAAATAAAGCCACCTGAAGTGCATATTTGTATAAGGCATTATCACAACTAGAACTTGTTATTGACATAAATAAAGAAAGTTAGGTGGTAAAACAGAACCTTCCATGCAAAAACAGTGGAAAACAAGATAAGAAAACCAAACTACTACATAACAAATCAAAACACTGAAGCTTGACAAACCTAACAAAGGTCAGATATAGATGCTAAACTCCAACTGATTTCACACATAGAAGCTAAGAATACCAGACTACCAGACAATCCCAAGACAAGGAGGGAAAATGATATATGATTCATGCAAATCTTTTTTTAGTTTATTTAATGATTAGTGGTTGCTGAAAAATTCAATCTATATGAAGCATTACCTAATAACTTTGTTGGATCCAACCAAAGAGCTTGTTGTAACACAAATAATCCCATGTGCCACACTGTGCACCCTGTATCCAATTTACAATGTCACCACTCCAAAATATCATTAGAATAGAAAGACTTGGCTGAGATTATGCTTCAATATCTACTACAACTCGATTAATCAAAGTGTTACAAACTACACCAAAAAAAATGTTCTTGAAATTCAAACTGTAAACATATCATATATGTATAGTGTAGTAGTAGAATAAAATTTGCAACATTTGTGACAAGATATTTATAAAAGACCTATATGAAGAGAAGAGGAGGAGGAGATTCCAATGAATTTACTACTAATGAATGGGAAAAAGATTTTGGACATAAGAAACAATGAGAACATTGGTTGATTTTGAATAAATATCACGGCATTAAGCCAAATTTTTGCTAATAGGTAAAACTATGCCCTTGAGAAATGAAAATAGCTTCCTTAAAGCATTTCATGGGCATGTTTTGCCCATAAGCAAAAATTTGAGTTTCAAGACAACGAAAAGGGGTACTCTCGCATAATGAAAACTAAGAACAAATACTTCTCTAACAGGAAAAATTAAGGTTTGGATTCATGGGTACTAGGAATGAAGTGTTCTCAGCAGAACCTTTATTAATCAGGCAGCCAGATCTGCAGAAATAACCATGGATCCATTCGATTGCCTCAGTCAACTCTCTAAGATGAGGGTGACTGAAAATATGCGGCCAACATTATTAAAACTTAAATCCATGAGTACTAGGAATGAAGTATCTCAGCAGAACCTTTCCTGGAAATCAGGCAGCCAGATCTGCAGAAATAACCATGGATCCATTCGATTGTCAGCCAACTCTCTAAGATAAGGGTGACTGAAGGACGCGGTCAACAGTAGCTAAAATAAGGCTTTAAGATTTGACATTATGTTTAACTGCCAATAAGGTGCACTGAGCAGCGTGTCCAACTGAGACCAGCTATCTCTAAGCACCCAGAATTTTTCTGAATCGGATACTTTGGGTTACAAAAGTTAGATATCATAATGAGTTTTTTTAACTGCGGTGTTAAGCTACAGCATCCTTCTCTGGGGTTTCAGTCTGAGACTCGGATAATAATCTTTGACAGAGAGGGAGGGACAAGAACCAAATGTATAGGAAGAAGACTCCACAATCCCCCTAGGGGAAACATCAAAGAATGAAGTGAAAATACCTAGATATTTTCCCTGTAATGTGGACATACAGAATACACAGGTGCTTCAATGACCCTCAAATGTATATTGCTTGGCTTCTGTTACTGCATCCCACACCTGTAGATACTTCCAACGTATTATATGAATGAATGCAGAAACCAATCCACCAAATAAAGTATTTGAAAAAAGGTGAACCTTAATGAGCCTGTCATCTCCCACAAGTCACAACATAAAGTTGCTTGTTTGGGTAAGAGAAAGCGAGATCATTAACACTACCAACATGAGCCTCAATCTGGATAGCCAAAATATATTTAAAATATACTTTATATGTTAGTGAATTGTTTCTACACTTAAGCATAATATATAGAAAGTATGCCTCTAAGATACAACCCAATGCATAACTATTACTACTAAAATAATAAACGTAAATTCCACTAGAGTGATAAGAAGTATGAACCTCCAGGTGGTCTCCGAGGTCATCGCCTCCATGAAAAGCATATATCTGGACTATGGTGCCTCGAACACTAACACCTAAAATGGCATGCATTTACTGAAATCAGTGATGGCTGACATATTTACTGCAACTACGATTCAACATTAATTAAAAGTGATTTTTCTGATATGGAAGATGTAATTGCCTTGCTTGTTCCTAATTGACGGAACACCTTGGGCTTCTAATCTCCATCAGTTAAATCCACATTTCACCTCAGCATTCAATATACAGCAAATTTCAATAAAAATCAATCAAATTTCACCAAAATTAGGGCAAGCAAGCACATTGTCACAAACATAGCATAAAAACCGCACATAAGTATACCACTCCATAAAATTAATTGATCGGAACGTAGGAATTACGAGAGCTAAGGCATAGACGAGCAATAAACGCTCGCCGCCAGATTGGACGGAGCTGAGAAATTCGCCGAAGAGCGGCCGCGGCGACCTAAAGAAGCCCCAGTCCGCTGGCAACAGAAAATCAAAATTAGGGCTGGAATGGTAAAGAACGCAGGAAATATTCATAGAGATAGTAGGGAGTCCCACAAGAGAAGCAGGAGGAGAAGGAGACAGAGAGGGGGAGGGAGCTTATTGGAACCCTGACTGGAATGGATGGAGACCTGGAGAAATCGTCGGTGTGGGGTCACCGTGTCCTGCTGGGAAGCAGGGAACGAGAGGGAAGGCAACGAAGATCTGAATTGGAGCGTGTTGGCCTGGCGACGGCCGGGGCTGAAGCTCGCCCTGTGTGGTCGCGTGTTTGCTGGGAAGACAGGGAGTGCGTGTAGGGACGTGGGAGAGGAGAGATGAAACAGCAAACTCAGGAAGGAGACAAAGAGAAAACGCGCTGCCAAGCAAACAAAAAAAAACAAAAAAACCTCGCGAAGCGCTCACTACCATAGCGCTTCCACAAGTGATATGTAAGCTTTTACTAAGATAGCGTTTTTCTAACATGCGCTATGTTAGTTAATTTATTTTTTTATTATTATTTTTTGTCTCTATTATTAAATTTGAAAAAGAAGATGTGCTATGTAAGTTTATACCTTAGATAGCGCTTTTTAAAAGCGCTATCTAAGGTGCGTTTCCTAAGACCAAATCTGTACTAGTGACCCTACTGTCTACAGGGAGCGTCCGCTCCCAAATGGGGGGAGATCCCGCTCCCAATGCCTAGAAGCTCCGCCTGTCATCCATTCACCTGAACCAAATAACCCCTCCTCGGCCACACCAGATCCCTTGACCACTTCAACATGCAATTGGCCATAGATACCACCCCACCCATTACATCCACTGCTCCCTTGCTCACCCCAACTACAACCTCACCCGAAACCCCACCCACACACAGACCAGTTACCAGGCTACAGAACAACATCACCAAACCAATAAACAAGCTTAACCTTCATGTCTCCCTTACCCAATCCACCACTGATTCCCCACCACCGCCGTTGCTCAAGCTCTTAAAATTCCCGCCCGGGCGTGTGAGCTATGCGAGGTTGAGCACGATGCCCTCATTGCATCTTTACATTTGGGGTCTTGTACCACCGTATTGATCTTAGAACCTGGGAGGGTGTAAATGGGTTTTTGGCACCAAAGCATATACTACAATAAAATCTATTTCAGCTACGTAAATTCCGCAGCTAAAATGAAGATTCCGTAGCTAATTCGTATTTAGCTACGGATTTGTTTGCAGCGTTTCCGTGGGTGCAGGTTGTCGCTGCAATTGGGGCGCCGCTATTTTGTAGCTATTTTAGAGATGGAGATGCCCGTTTCTAACTCAGAGACATACATGGCCGTTTCTAAATTAGAGAAAATATATATATCCGTCTCTAAATTAGAGAGACATATATGTCCGTGTCTACAGTCAGTGACAGAGATGACCGTTTACGAATTAGCTACAGATTTTCCGTCTCTATTTAGAGTTTCGTTATTTTTTCGAACTATTTTAGCGACGGATATTTCCGTCGCTTAATTGATAATTTTAAAAATATATATATATATATATTTAAAAATATAAATATATATATATTTATATATAAATATATATATATATTAAAATATATAAATATATATTTTTAAATATATATTAAGTCAGCCCTTATCTTTTTTATTTTTAAACAAGTCCCTTAACTTTTATTATTTTCATATCAGCCCCTTAACTTTTATTATTATCAAATCAGTCTCTTAAATTTCTTTTTATACTCAAATAGTCCTCACAACTTCCACTACCAATCACCACCGATCACCACCAGCAACTCATTGGCGCGACCACAATCAACCATCGAATCTAAAAGTACAAATTACCATACCAGGTTTCCAAATCTCCAGGTCTTTACAAAATCAACAAAAAAATCAGATCCAAACATTGACGATTGAACACAAACGAAATCAAAACATAAAAATCTGTTCTACTTGAATATACTCCTGATTTAGATCAACAAAATAGAAAATCAATAAAATCTGGGTATATAAATCTCAACAAAATCAACAAAAATCTCAAGCAAACCTGAAATCAAATCATACTCCGAGTTTTGATTTAGATCAAGAGAGAATGAGAGAGAGAGAGAGAGTTTACAAACCATTGACGATCGAATACTCATAGCCCTCGCCGAAAT
>JAFEMH010003228.1:212500-280362 GCA_022495995.1 Adenophora triphylla var. japonica | reverse complement strand
AACATTCCGAAACCTGTTTTAATTAAATAAAGGCTGAAGGGAATCCTTCCTAATTAAGAAACACGTTTTTCTTAATTAGGAGAAGGTTCTAGAATAATGCCACCTCGCATGGTTCTAGAATGCCGAGTCACAATGGATAAGACCGCACGGCCTCACTTAGCTAAAGGGCTCCGCAGCCGCACGGCTTCATTAGCCTTATCCGCATCGCCTATAAATAGAGCCCTCCTCTACCCATTTCAACACACACAATATATGAGAAAATACACAATACACTCGAAATACGTGAAGAAACCGCCGGGAATTCAAGAAGAAGAAGAAGGAAGGCCAAGAAGCTACATCCCTCCTCCTCAAGACCAAAGATCGACCTCTCCTCCTAGCTCCGTCCCGAGAAGCAAAGGAAGTCATTGGTAACCTCGCACGCCCTAACCTTGCATTTTAATTGATATACTTGCTCATTGCATTCATATATCTTGCTTGGGACTTGGCATTTAGCTTAAAAGATCACATCTTTATCATCCCCTTCCCCTTTTTTTGCATGCATTAAGACATCATTTGTCATAAAAATGTAGTCTTTTTTCATAAAGGTGCATCCTTTGCACCTAAAATCCCTATTTTCTAATAAAAATGTTATCTTTATGCATCATTTGCATATAAAGATCAAATCTTTTTCAATAAAAATGCATCCTTTGCATCAAAACCCCTTTTCTAATGCATCATTTGCATAAAAATGCTATCTTTATGCATCATTTGCATAAAGATCATTTCTTTCAATCAAAAAGCATCATTTGCTATAACCAAAATGTCATCTTTTCACTAAAGAGTCATTTTTATCATGCATTTCCCTTTTCCCTAACCTTGGAACGGACCGGTGTAAAAGTTCTCATCTTTGCATCGTTCCTTCCATTAAAGGTTCATGATTTCTTTAGGAAAAGGATAACCTTGAACCCTATATCTCCAATTATCGCTTAAGAATGAGTATGAAGCCTCTATACGAGCTCGACCGTCTTAAAGCGTAGGATTGATGGGCTAAGGACATTCCTTCCTAAAGAACCTCATCTTTGACCCAAAAGAGAGTCATTCTCTCGATCACGCAAGTCCCGAGGGTCCCGAGGTTTAAAATGCGATGATCATAAGTCATAAGATGAGGACGGGATCATAATCCCAAATACATAAATTCCAAGGAATCCCGAGCGACAACCAACAAATGGTTTGTACGTCCGGAAGATAACTTGGGACATTCCCCCCCCTTATTTTCAAACACATGCACACAAAGAAAGCACGCAAGCAAACACGATTAATGAAATCTAGGGAGACTTGCTCCGGCAAGGCACTTTGGGTGAACGCCAAACGTTCTTCCCAAGGGGTAACTTAACCTCCGAACCCATAAAACCTTTTTTTTCAAAGTTTTGAGGTAATCAAAATGGCGTGGCGACTCCGTTTTTCAAATAACTCGGATGTCTTCAAACTCGCGTGAATTCCAATAAACAAAAATTTTGGGGCACACATTCACGCTTGGCGACTACTGGGATCATCCCAAAGGAGAAAAGCTTTATTTTCAAAACAAAAGTCGATACTTGGTATATAGGTGGACCCCACTTACCCTTCCCGTATCGCTCCCTAACCCGGGCTTGGGATAACAAGGTGGTTTAACAATCCCACGTACCAAGCATCCCTTTTCGAAAAAATAATTTTGAAAAAATAGAAGAAAGCTTTTCCCTTTGAGCGGGTTAGACTCCCATCGCCGATTTCATTAATCGTGCTTGCTTTCTTTACCATGCATTGCATCATTTGCATCTTGGAATCTCGTGCATACTTTGAAACGGGAAAATAACCCGAAAATAGCAAAAGGAGTGGAACTCCGGAAAATTGATCCATGCAAGCCGTACGGCTAATCCTCATAGGATTCTCGACCATACGACCTCGGGCAATTCCACCAGAAAATCATGGTTAATCCGGGCAAGTCCTAGCAGCTGGGGCTATTCAGCTCCATGATCGATCGGGGCTCCTTAAAATTTACGTGCTTATGTGTTGCATTTTCCCCGTCCCGAAAATCATTCCTTTAAAACACATTTATGAAAATCTCTCGTTTTAACTCAAAAAGGAACATTTTTAGGAGACCGCACACTACGCGCACCCGATATATCCTCGTACACTTTTGCACGCACGTCCTTCAAACCCGAGGGTGGTTCCACTGCAGCCACGGACAAATTTACGATGCTCCCGGCGCGCACGGAATCATCCCAACCTCCCCATGGCAACAAAGGTCCGACCAATGCACACCCGTGTCACACGTTTCAAAATCCGTGACTTTTGGTTGGTTTTTGGTCTAGTCCGTGTCATATAGCCCAGCTTGCATACCCACGTAAAGGTCAAGCCTTAGCTCATAATCGGAAACCAAGATTTTCGCTCAAGCGAAATTCCGCCGAAATTCCGACAAGGAAAAATCGGTGGGATCTTGACTCCGACATTGACTATTGACCTTGACCCGCACGGAATGCGTAAGAGTCAAGACCAAGTCTTTGCCAAAATAAAAGATCTTTCGCTCAAGCGAAGCTCCGCCAAAATTCCGACAAGGAAAAATTGGCAAGATCTTGACCGGCATTGACTTCGATTCCGACTCGCAAGACCGCGTATGCAACGAAGTTCAATGTGACACCGTGTCATCCGGCTTTTGCCGCCCGACCCATGCCTATTATATTCTCGGACATTACCGAAAGTCAAAACCGTCATTCGCTCAAGCGAAACTCGTCGAAGATCCGTCAAGGCAGAGACGAGACTTTCCCGCATTGCCTTGACTATAATCCGCATCGCTCGTGCGTTGAAAGGTCCTATGACCCGCTAGACCCGATAGGAGCGTTCTTACTGGCCGGTGGGATCCGCGTGCCCTATGTGACCTCGCCCGGGCCGTCCACCCCGGGAGGTCGAAATACTGTGGAATACGAGGGGCTTATAGACGTAGTGACGGAACCCACCGATCCAGATCTAGAGTAGTCATGAAAAAGAAGGGCGTAACCCCTTTTCCAACCAAATAGATATTAATAAAAGACATTGTTTTAAGTAAACTTGAAGATTCTAATTTGCATATTGCCCGAGCCTTCACCCTAAACACCTACCCCGAGTCTAAACCTTTCCTATCCCTTTCCCGCAGCCGAGAAAGAAGTGGGTGAGAACACCGGCCCGGGCCGACTTGTTAGCGCAGTAATCCTCGCATACGCCCGCTGTAATCCTCGCTCATCGCCCGTAGAGTCGAATGACCGATTTGACAGAAAACAAGGTTGCCATGGGTAACTGCATGACTAGTGGAAGAAGAGCTAGCCTATAACCAATGCCCTCCCCCATCTTCATATAACCCATTGCCAAAGACGGCCCTTTCTCGCCTTCTCCAATACCCCAAGCCGTTAGTGGTCCCGACACCCTCGCTTCCTCTCGAATCCCTCCATGGGACCCTTTTCCTCCTTTCACCAGAGCCAAATTTCCCTACCTTGGAATCCCAAAGATCAGCTTTGACCTTTCCAATTTTGTCAACGCCTCGTGAATTTGCCTCCCTCTCATACATACAATAAGAGTCACGGGAACGAGAATAGGAATGGGTGGATTTACAAAGTGATGATGACAAGTCAAGCAGAAGGAATGGACTTGGAGCCAACGGAAGTGAAACCCGAAGGGCAAGATGAGGCGTAAAGCCACTGCACTGAATAGGGATGAAATCACTTCAAAGTGTGTCTCGCAGCCTCTATGCAAAAGGCTCTGAGAAGGATGAGGTAGTGATGAGTCCTATATCCTAGAGTTCAATACTCCGTACAAGGACTTGGTAGGTGAATGGAGAGACTTGATCGAAGCTTTAGCCAAAAGAGGGAAGTGGGCTCCTCCCACCGATCTAGAACATGTAAGCGTCGCCGAAGCCAAACTCTCATCAGAAGGGTAGACTCTATCACATGTTAGTAGTCACTCCCGAAACTTGGTCTCGAAGAAGAATGTATGGATGCCTTGGAAAGAGTCCTCGAGTTTAGAGGCGACCCCAGCCCCTTTATGTCCTACGATGATAATGATGTCTTCCCGGTAATCCCTAAGCCCGAGGAAGAGTCTCGAGATACCCTCATATGGCGTCAAGTATCCCGACTCGCTTTTGCCCTCATTGGTCATAAGAGCCAAGACGAAAGTTCCCACGAGAGCTACCGTAGTGACACCGATGAAGACACAAATAAGTGCCTAAGGGACAATAGAGGAGTGGTTAGCCTTAAGCCAAAAAGCCCGGAAAATATCTCTCGACAAGAAGGAAAAGGAACCCGCCATGAGGTTCGACCCCGCAGAAATCCTTATTGATGATGGAATTTCCCATTTCGTAAAGTGTTTAGCCAATGTCCAAAATGCCGTCAAAAGGTTGACCCTGTGGAAAGAAAAGACATGCTTGACAATGCTGATGAGGAATGTGATCCTACTCGTTAAAGAAGTTGCTAGGTTCGGATGAGAAAGCCATTTGCCAAGCTCCAAACTCCGGAAGTGATAATTCTTGTTGCATGCCGACTTTGAAAAGTTTGAATGAGACTGTGAAAGCTTTAAACGGAGAATGTGAAAAGGTCAAAAGCCGGTAACCCGGGACCAGTATTCGGGAAGCCGCCATGCTTCCGACAAAGACCGTCAATCGATCAATCGCCAGAATTGGCCATACGCCGCAAGAATCCGCCTAAACTTTGAAAGAATTAACGTAATCCTCCAAGAGGGAATAATGACCAAGGAAAATCCAATGTCTATGTGATGACTCGGTCCGGACAGATGAGTATTGAGCAGCCTAAGGGTGACAAAAGGAATGCCGTCTCGAACCAAAGACAGATAAAAGACCTTATAAGCCGAAGCGTAAAAGCCCGACTGATAAGGAGGATCCACCCTAACTCGCTTGAAGTGTACCCAAGCCAATATCTCCTTATGGTCCCCGTTAACCTCCTCATACCCTCATAAGTTGAAACTAGAAGAAAGTTTGGCCAAGACCACGGTGCCCATAGATGTCACCCTGCATGAGGTCGTCCAAATGATTGGAAATATCCACTACGGAAACATCATTACCTTCACCGAATTGGACCTCGCCAAAGTATGGGGCTAGTCACAACGAACCTCTTTACATCACACCAGCTTAGAAGAGCGTCGATTGCCACGAGTACTAGTTGACGGGGTCCGCAATGAATGTCTTGCCGCCTAAGATGATGGATTTATTGGATTTGAAGCCACCGTACTTAAAGCCTTCTAGTCGACTATTAAGGCCTACGACTCCACCGCACGATCGCTTTGGGGATCGCCACTCTCAAGATGTGGTTCGGAAAAAGGTCATGGATGTTGATTTTCAAGTTATTGACATTCCGATTTCATTTACCGCTCATTGGGACGGCCTCGATCCACCAGTATAAACGGGGTAGCCTCTACTTTGCATCGCAAGGCCAAATTTCGCCGAGTGATGGAACTATCACCACCATTTATGGGGATAGTGTCACAAGAGAAGGAACCAAAGACCGGGACATCCCGATATTGGAGATCAAGCATGATGATGAAGGGTTAGCATTGACCGGATTCTCCGTAGCTTCTTCCAAGGCACAAGTGTGTTGCACCGACCTCACCACTACTTCCGATAAAATCCCTCCCGCCATGAGGATGATGCGAAAAATGAGCTATCTTCCCGGACTTGGATTGGGTAGAAGACTTCAAGGTCGTAACACCATCATTGATGTGAAGGAGCAGACTACCGTATATGGCTTGGGGTACAAACCGAACTCTCGGGATGCCGGAAAAGCTAAAGGCAAGAAAGGTGAAGGGGTCCACTCCATCCTTACATACCGTCTCGACCCATTACTTTATAAAAGGAGGGACACAATATGATGAAAGTGATCGCGCATCTCCTTGCGTAAAACCCTTCTAGAGAACCTTGAGAAAGTTAGGGAAAGCCACCAATCCCGTTCAAGAATGTTCCTTGATTTGCCGATATCCTCGGGGCTACCACTACCGTTCGTAATGAGTACGTCTTCAAAGGAAATCCGGCCGTTGTCAAAAGGTCGCATCCGGGACAATGGACTTCTCCGCCTTTGAGTTAGCTCTTCCAAAGATCAGCCCAGATAGAAGCCGCCAAAGAATAAGCCAAATGGGGTTTGCAAGAGTTGTTTGACGAAGAAGCACAAATCCCACTTGATCGACTTCGCCCGTATGATGAGATAGTTGCCGTTATTGGAGACGATGGTGAAAGTCATTTTGATCCTCGCACTTTGGTGACTAAGACAAATGCCATTGAAGAATTGGGAGACATTCTCGTGGCCGATAGCCGCCGACAAAGAAATGATCACGGAGCTTGGATTGGTACCCCGTCCTCCTCAACCCGGCCGTGTCAAACACCCCGTTGTCTATTCGCTTGAGTCAGAATCTTCGAATTCCAGCCCTCGTAGTCATCCGAAGGCCTCACGCCCGAGGATTATGAAAATGTAATCGATGTCATCTTTCCCCTTATCTTGAATGAAATGACAAATCTTTCTCGATTATCCTCTTATTGCACAACTTAACAAATGATAAATTAACTCAAAACTTAACAACAGCTTAATAATGAATCATTTGAACAAGATGCAAACACACTAAACGAACAATACATTAAAGAAATCTTTAAGCAGTGTTTCGTAAAAGAGGAAAACCGGGCCCAAGCCGCCGAGGAGATTTTGATAAGTGTGAACTTGGGTACTATTGAGGAACCTAAAGAGACACAGATTGGAAGCTTCTTCCAGGGGGTTGAAAGGGACAGATTGATCGAGCCGCTCAGAGAATACGTCGACGTGTTTGCATGGTCATACAAAGATATGCCGGCTAGACAGCTCGATAGTAGAGCACGTAATCCCTCTAGCACCGTATGCTAAGCCGCAAAGCAAAACCGAGAAAGATCAAGCCTAATGGTCTCTACAGTCAAAGAAGAAATTGAGAAGCTACCGCGGGTAGGATTCATCGTAGTTATTGAATACCCGACATGGTTGTCCAACATCGTGACCGTAACCAAGGCCAATGGGAAGGTGCGCCGCCGTGTGGATTTCCGAGATCCGAACAAGGCCGCCCCAAAGACGACTACCCTCTCGCCAAACATAGACATCCCGGTGGACTCCACCGCCAACTACGAAGTCAAATCCTTCGTTGATGGTTTTGCAGCTACAACCAGCATCAAGATGGCCGAGGAAGACCAAGAAAAGACAGCCTTCACCACACCGTGGGGAACCTATCATATACGCAATGCCATTCGGGCTCAAGAATGCCGGGCTACTTACCAAAGGGCAACACCGCACTTTTTCATGACATGATCCACAAGGAGATTGAGGTCTACGAGACGACATGATAATCCACTCCAAAGGAGAAGGTGGGCAGCACTTTGTTGACCTACGAAAATTCTTTCGAGAGGCCGAGACAAAGATTCCATGAGACTAAACCCCGCCAAATGCACCTTCGGAGTGACAAGGGGAAAAGTGCTCGGGTACATGGTCACGGAGCGAGGTATAGAAGTTGACCCCGAAAGATCAAAGCCATCATGGATATGAGGCCACCTCAAACCTGCATGTAAGTCAAGAGCTTCATGGGTAAATTGCAAGACATTAGCCGTTTCACAATCGCTGACCACTATGTGCGAGCCCATCTTCAAGCTCATGAAGAAGAATGTGGACACGTAATGGACCGAAGAATGCCAAGATGCCTTTGACCAGATCAAGGCATACTTAGTACATCCCCCTACTATGCCCCCACATAGACGTAAGCCTCTTCGCTTCTATCTCACCGTCACGTACACGGCATAGCTTGGGGCTATGCTTGCTCAAGAGAAGAAAGACTCTCTGGTAGAAAATGCCATTTACTTTGTCTGGAAGCTACAGGGGAGTGAGCTCAATTACTCAAAGATGTGAAAAGACTTCAGTGCAGGATCGGTCCGGGTAGTCGGCAAGTTGAAGCATTATATGCAAGCCCACCCCGTGAACTTGGTCTCGAAAATGGACCCCATCAAGTACATCTTTGACAAGCCTTCCCTCTCGATGCGTCTAGCGAAGTGGTCCTTCTTCTTGGCGTAATACGACATCAACTATGTGACCGTAAAGGCCATCAAGGGTCAAGCATTGTCGATCACCCGGCGAATTTCCCCAAGAATGAAGACAAAGGGCCCGAACCCCAATTTCCGCATGAAGGGATCTTTGCAATGAGCCCGAAAATAGATGGCAATTGTTCTTTGACTGAGCCGCTAACAAAAGAGGAAATGGTGTAGGAATGCTATTGGTCGATCCGAAAGATGAGCATACCCCCATAGCCCTCAAGTTGAACTTTCCCGCCACGAACAATGCCGCCGAGTATGAAGCCTCGCATTGCCGGTTTGGAGGCCGCCTTAGAAAGAAATGTCAAGGAGCTCGAAGTTTACGGAGACTCGCCCCGATCATCAACCAAGTCTCCAACAAGTGGAAGACTCGTGGACCCTAATCTACAACGGTATCATGCCCATATGGAGGAGTTGACCGGACAGCTCGTAGAAGTGACTTTCCACTACTTGCCGAGGGAAAAGAACAGATTCGCAGATGCCCTAGCTACTCTAGCCTCATTGGTAGAGATCCCCGAGGGAAAAGCCATAAAGCCCTTCAGAGTGGGTAGAAGAGAAGCCCCAGCCTTTCTCGTCAGGAAGCTCGGACTCCGGGACCCGAGCCTATAAAGGAACCTTGGTACAATCGTATTTACCAATTCCTCAAAGACGGAGAGTCGCCTTTCGTAGACGAAGAAGGTAGACCAAAAGAAGGTATCGTGAGCCAAGAGCTTACAAGCCCCGAAAAGGTTGGCTTCTCATTATGTCATTCTAGGAGGCAACCTATACAAGAAGCGGTATCAAGGACCACTCCTCTTATGTGTCACTCAAGAAAGAGCCGCAGAGTTGATGACCGAAGTCCACAATGGTCCCCGCGGTCCTCACATGAATGCGAGCCCCGATGCAAGTGATCCTCGTAATGGGTTACTACCGGATCTCCATGGAAACAGATCGCGTTCAACACGTCCGAACCTCGCGACAAATGCCGCCGGTTTGCCAACCTCAACCATCTCCCACCTCATGACCTCGTACCGCATGACGACTCCGGCCGTTTGCAACTTGGGGCATTGACGTGATAGGGAAAATATCCCCAAGCAGAAGCAATGGGCACGAGTTCGTGTTGGTAGCCATTGACTACTTCACAAAGTGGGTAGAGGCCAAGTCCTACAAGGTCCTCACTTCCGTAAAAGTGGCCCAGCTTCATCAAAGAAAACATAATGTGCGTATGGGGTGCCCAACGAGATCATTTCCGATAATGGGTCACACTTCAAGGAGACCGCGATAGACCGCCGTCGAATTCGTAGTTACTCGCCACAAGTCGTCCCCGTGCATGCACCTCAAACCAATGGAGCCGTGGAAGCCGCTAATAAGACACTCGAGCGGATCATCCGAAGATGGCCACCCGTGGTCGTGATTGGCCCGAAAAGCCGCACCTAGCACTCGGGGCTGCGTAACGTCCGTCGAATGTACCCACAGGAGAAACTCCTTTTGCCCTAACTTACGGGATGGAAGCAAAGGTTACCAAAGCTGAGTTGGAAATCCCGCCATTAAGGGTCCTCCCGGAAAACAAGTTGTCAATGAAGTGGAATGGTTGCGCACCGGCATGACGAGTTAGCCCTCGCTTGACGAGAGAAGGCTAAAAGCCATGGAACACACCCGAGCCTACCAGAGGCGAATGGCCGTGAGCGTTTGATAAAAAGGTCAAGGCCGTAGATATCAAAGAGGGCGACTTAGTGCCGAAAGTAAAGCCCCTACCGCAGACAACCCCGGGAAAATGGGAAACCCGTCCGGATCGGCCCTTATGTGGTGCGTAAAATACCGTCAGAGGAGCAATGAAGCTTGCAGACTTAGATGGCAATCCCTTTGTCCACCCGGTCAATGGTGATAAACTCCGAAGATACTATGTCTCGATAAAAAAAAAAAAAAAGAAAAAGTGCAAAAGAGTAATACCCAGCCTAGGGCCGAAAACCCCAAAAAGGGCGGTCTAGGCAAAAGACGTGTGGTTGCACATATATAAAAAAAAAAAAAAAAAAAAAAAAAGAAAAAAATCTTAGTGCAAAAAGAGTAATGCCCACTAGGCCGAAACCCCAAAAAGGGCGGTCTAGGCAAAAGACATGGCCGCACATAAAAAATTGGTTCACCGTAATGAACTACGAAGACCCGAGCCCCTTAGCCTTTCTTGTAAAAGGGGAACGTAGGCACCATATATGGTTCGGTCTAAATAATAAAAAGGACGATTAAGTTTCCATGAAATGCGTCCTAAACAATAAAAAGGACGATTCAAGCTTCCATGAAGTACGTCCTAAATAATAAAGGGTATTTCCATAAAACGGGTCCCAATCAATAAAGACATTTGAATTTCCATGAAATGTGTCTTGATTAATTTTTAAAATAATATTTCTTGTTCATTACAAGTTAAAAACTTCTTGATGAGTTCAAGCACGGTCTACCTCTTAACTCTCGCTAACCTCGCTAAAAAGATCTAAAATACAACAAAATGCCTAAATAAACTAATGTGTTTGCAAATGGCAATAAGAGGATCTTGAGAAAAGACTTGTCGCCGTCATTCGCCGAGTCTTCTTCGCCTTCTTCCCTTTTCCTCGGCCTCGTCGAGTCTTCTTCCTTTTCTTCTCAATAATGCTCTGTGATCCCTCATCCCGACCTCTCGGTATCCTCACCGGAGCCTCTACCAACCCCGTGTCAATGAGCGCTCTCTATACGAGCACGAGTCCGCACCTCCTCCCTCCGAGCCTCGCCAAAGGAGCGACTTCTGACAACCTCTTGTACCGAGCCTCCATATCTCCGACCAAGTCACCCGATTGGTTATGGCAACTCGCCTTAGCCTCGCCTCCTCGTAGTCCTACTCGAGTCGCGCCGCCTCCCAATAAAGCTCGACGTCTATCCTCCAAGATAGCCTCGAGTCGCTCCCATCTCCCTCTCGTACTACCCAAGTAGACAAAGTGGTCAAGATGGTGCTCTTCCCGCTCCCGAAGATAGCCCCGGGTGGGAAAGCAAGATGTGTCCAAGCCCTCGAGAAGAAAGAGAAGCCGGGCCGGATCTCTCATATCCAATGACACCACCTCCATGGTCCGGATGTCCTCCCAATCACTCAATGGCTCCCGTAAAGCCCCAAACCGCCCGGATACCAAGCAGGTATGTAGAAGGACGACCAGCCAGAATCCCGGAACCCTCACAAAGATAAGACTCCCGAAATATCCTCCCGGTCCGCAACCTCCAATGTGGTATCCACCAACGGATGTCCGAAGTGGATAGCCTAGCCATCATCGCCTCCCGCCTACCCCGTTCCCGCCGCCTAGGTGCGCACCTCTCCGAGAAATCACCCAAGGGCACCGAGTCGGCAAAGCCCCGTGCAAAGCCCCGAGCCTCTCCCGCAGCCTACGTAGTCAACATAGCCGGACTCCTGACCTCATGAAACGGTCTCCCCGAGCCATCCTATCAATCCCATGAAATGTCTCTCCCAAAACCAATGGGACAATATCCTTCCCACTCGCAGCCTCTCGACCATGTCCAAGAGGCCACTATGACAGATCCCCACTGACTCAAGCAGTTGAACAAAATAGAGAATACGCAGAGAATGAAAGCATCCATAGCCACCGTGGTCGCAGCCATATCCGGAGACCCAAACTCCGCCCGGATATCGTAAAGGTCAATCCTATCCGGGCTACCATCATCCTCTCACTCTCCCAAAGGAATATGCAGAAAGATGCAAGCTTTACCGTCACCGGCACGTCTCCGATCGCCGGAATAGATATAGCCTCGCCTCGGGACCCCAATCAAGGCTCAAGTCTTCGTGCGTTGGGACAATTTCGTTGTAAGAAAAGCAAGAAACATGTCTCCTGACGTCCTGTAACTTTGCCGCGGCTCTCAACCGTATCCCAATCGGGCGGTGAGATCCTCAAATGCCATAAAGACTTGATCTTGAAGGAAGAATCAAGCGCCCCTTGTGATTTTGGAAGTTATGTCTCGCCCAAGATTGAAGACCGGATAGAAAATGGTCTCGCTTCCCTTTGCAATCTAACGGGCTTCTCCATCGCAAAGTGTTCAAAGATGGTGCTTTTCGGTCCAAAATATGCTCGGGAACAATTGGGACAAGTCTAGAGTGAAAATGAAATGAAATGGCCAAGCCTTGCTTTTATTCGTAAAATAACCACTGCATGTAACCGTTAGCCGCACGGCTTCATTTGCCCTCAAGGCCATGCCGCACGGCTACATTAGCCCTCTCGCAGAAAAATTCTGCAAAGAACCAAAGTTGCTGCCCAAGGGAGTTTTCACCCCACTTTTTCAACCAAAACCTCGTACGTAAACATATCCAAGCCATTCAAGCATTTATACACCATTATAAATCATTTTGGCCCGCCACCCCAATTCCAAGCAAAAAGTCGCCCAAGGCTCGATAATATGCAAATTGAAAAAGCATGAATTAGAAAAGCAAATAAAATGTAAATACAATGTTTTCGCCCCATCGGCGCCCAAATAAAGCAAAAAATAAACAAGTTGTGCATAAAAATTGTAAATTGTTTGTTTTTGTTCCAAATCTATTCTAGAGACCTCCTAGGCCTCCGATTCTTCTTCATCTTCATCGCTACTCGCCTCATAAATGCTAGCCTCCCTCATCAAGTCCTCCCGGTCGCTCAAGTCGACAAATGGACATTATCGTGCTCGTACTCGCCCACCGCCTGCACGTCGCCGCTGGGTCCCCGCCCCGAGGCATGGCACCGGAAGAGTACTCCGAGGCCGATGAGGTAGACGCCGTGCCCCGACGTGCCGTCTCGCGCCTGTGCTCCCGCGCATCCGCCGCCGCCTTCGAAGCGCAGCGCCTTCCTCGAAGAGACCGCACATGTCCTTCCAGCCCCTATTCCGCCCGACTCACCCTATCGTAAGTACGAGCCGGAACCCGAGAAAAAGAAGAGAAAAATCTCGTAAAATCTCGTAAAATTGCAAAAAGCGTAAAATCAAAGCTAAAAAGGGAATAAGACCCTAAGAGTACACTTACGGCTATCAGCGGCAAGGTGTACCGGGGCTCCCTAGCACGGGGACAGTATCCTCATCCTCCTCGGCACTCCACGGATCACATAGGACAGATGCGCAGAGGGATCGGCGGGTCAAGCAGGCTCATCCTCCCCATATCCCCGAGTGACCGCCGCCTTCACTAGCTTCGTGGCGTCCTCGTGCGCCGTTCCACAAACACAAAGATAGGGGTGTCCCATGTCAAAATACTCCTCCGCAGCCTACGCCGCTCGGTACCTAGCAATCTCATCCGCCGGCCGCCCCCGGGCCGCAAAGATCCGTGCCGGAGGGTCGAAGGAGTAATGGCATCTAGTGGGGGAACATGGCCATGCCGCTTCGAGAAGCGGTCCCCCAAGTAAATGACATCACATGTCGCCCCGTAAGCCACCTCCTCTCGCCTCGTCACATCAATAGCATCTCCCAAAGAAGATCTCCTGGATACCTCGCCCTGTGGGGTAGAAGTCCACTCCGTCGTGCCCATCCTCGTTGATGACCGGCCTCACCATTTTGTAATCGAAGGTAATCCGGGTCTTTCCCGTGAACTTATCTCTCGCATCTCCTCCAAATAACCATAGCAGTGGAAGATGGTGACATCACTCTGGGTTCCAAGTGGAAGAACCCGATCACCTCACAAAACCAGCCCGCATGTTCAAAACATCAAAAGGTCATTTTCTCTTATAAAAGTCTCAAGACAGAAAAGAAAAAAGAAAAAAAGGAGACTACCTCAAGGGCAAATGAGAAGTACCCATGGAAGCAGCCTTTGTTCCGACCGTACATGTCCAACGAGAAGTACAACTCCGCCAATCCGGCTTCTCTCCCCAAGAGACCGTCCCTATCCCATCCACATCCTCCGTAGAGAGTCGAGGAGGCAAGTCATGGCTAGTGTCCTGCACTAGCAAAATGGTGACCGATAGCATCAACCATATGAATGCTCTAGCCAGGCCAGAGGCAAGCCACATCATTAGCAAAGAAATTCTCGCATGCTAGTCTCGAATCGCCACCTCGACATTCCGTGTCTCCATCCCCACCCTGGGAATCAGCTCAAATCCAACCAAAGCCCGAAACTCCTCGCAATATGGTCTCTCCAAGTCACGGGCCTCCCGTGAACCGTAGGCCGCAATAGCCGTGAAATCGGCAGTGAGTCACCGTCGCCTCTCCCCACCAAAGTGAAAGCTACGCTGCACCGTCCCACCGTAACTCGTAAAGGGCCCGGACTAAGCCCTTGCTTTTAGAAGTGATGTGAACACCCCTACCAATGGCCTCTACAAATGCATCCAAAGGCCGGTAGCCCTCACCACCGCTTGGGATTTGCCCCATTCTTCTCAAAATCCGGCATCCTCTCGCCAAAGCTTAACCGCAATCTCCGACGGTCCTCTAGACTTGTTCTCCTCGTAGACAAGCACATAAAAAAGAAGCGTCAGTCCTTCATATCATTTCAAAAGCATGCATATATTCAAAAGTGCACATATTTTCAAAAGAAAAGCATTCATAAAAGTTTTTCTAGCATATCTTTTGCATCAAAAACGTGTCTTTCATCACTTGAAACGCGTCATTGCTTTCCTAAAGCACAAAATCACAATTTTTTTGCACATAAGCATTATTTTTTCAAAAAAAAAAAAAAATGGCATGCATGAATCATTTTCAAAATCATGTTTTCTCATTGAAAATCAGAATTTTGACCTAGTTCTAGCACAAGGCAAAAACTCCGTCTCATATTTTGAAAAATTCTCATTCTTACTTCATTTTGCGAGAAAAAAGTGAGTCATTCTCATAATTTTTGTCAAATAAAATTGCACATTGCACATTCTTAACCTCATAGGTTGTTCATGCATCTCAAAATCATTCAAAAATCATTCAAAATCCTAAATTCGGGTCAAGCCCTAAATCATTCAAAAATCAAGCAAAATCATCGGATTTGAGCAAAATGAGAATGCTTACCCCAACCGATCGCGGGTTCGTTGATTTGTGCTCCCTTCTCCCCGGGTAAAGCTCCGATGGAGGCGTAAGGAAGTCATACTTCCTCTCCGTCCGAACGAGCTCCTTTCTCCTCCTTCCGCGGCCGCCGAGATGTTTCTTCTTGCTTGCCTCGGTATGGCTGCCTCCTGATCCATCTCAAATCAAAGGGAAGCAAAGGGGTTGAAGAATTTCGAAATTCTCTCTCTCTTCTTCTCTCTCTCGGCTGAAGTGGGCGGCAACAAGTGCCCAATGCCCGTTCAAAACCTGATTTTAAATAACTGGAAAAACAGTCTCTAGCCGTACGGCTTCTTTTCTCCATCTCATGCCGGCGGCCTCATTCGCTACGAGCGTAAATTACAATCCTGCCCCTGGACCTTCCACCTGGGCATGCAATTTCCGTTATCTTTTAACCAAGATAACATCTTTTCAGAAAATATCTCTCATCTGTAAAGCAATCAAGCTCTATTCCCAGTCACCTCCGTGAATTCTGTTATAACAGGATAACATCAGGTGACAGCCTCCGAATTGTCAAAATCTCAAGGATCCTAGACATCGTTCCTAACTATCTAGTGATGCTTGAACTACGGCCTGGCTTGATTCCTCCGGGATACGTAGGTAGCCTTTTATAAAAGGTCCAGCCATTCGACCACTTTGGTCACCCTGTTTCTTTGTCACTCCTCAGTGATAAAGCGCCCCCTCATAAAAGTTCAAATATTCGACCACTCCGGGGTCACTCCTAGCATATCCCAAAGCAGGATCAATTGCTTGACCTCCTAGGTCATTTTCTCTTCTTTTTCCGCAAGAGACCAGGTTTCTCTTCTTCCTTCCCCAAATGGATCCTAATCCCGAACTACGGCCTGGCTTGATTCCTCCGGGATACGTAGGTAGCCTTCCAAAAGGTTCAGCCACTCGACCACCTTGGTCTCCCAATCCGTCTCGGCATTCGCCAGATCGGATCCTTTTCTATCGACAACCCCACTCGCCTTGCAAGTGACGTTGCCGAGGGGCTTCGTAAGTACGCAAATCTGGCTCATGCCTTCCGGTGAATTTTCCCGACATTTCGGTAAATTTCCGGTAATTCCCTGACCTTCCTAGTGTTCCGGAAATGTCCCCAGAAAGGGCCCCAAATTAAAATAAGGGCTGTAGGGAGCCTTCCTAATTAAGAAAACACGTTTTTCTTAATTAGGGGGAAGGTTCTAGAATAATGCCACCTTGCATGGTTCTAGAATGCCGAGTCATAATGGATAAGACCGCACGGCCTCATTTGCGAAGGGCTCGCAGCCGCACGGCTTCATTAGCCTTATCCAGATCGCCTATAAATAGAGCCCTCCTCTACCCATTTCAACACACACAATATATGAGAAAAATACTCAATACACTCGAAATACGTGAAGAAACCGCTGGGAATTCAAGAAGAAGAAGAAGGAAGGCCAAGAAGCTACATCCCTCCTCCTTGAAGACCAAAGATCGACCTCTCCTCCTAGCTCCGTCCCGAGAAGCAAAGGAAGTCATTGGTAACCTCGCACGCCCTAACCTTGCATTTTAATTGATATACTTGCTCATTGCATTCATATATCTTGCTTGGGACTTGGTAGCTTAAAGATCACATCTTTATCATCCCCTTCCCTTTTTTGCATGCATTAAGACCTCATTTGTCATAAAAATGTAGTCTTTTTCATAAAGGTGCATCCTTTGCACCTAAAATCCCTATTTTCCAATAAAAATGTTATCTTTATGCATCATTTGCATATAAAGATCAAATCTTTTTCAATAAAAATGCATCCTTTGCATCAAAATCCCCTTTTCTAATGCATCATTTGCATAAATGCTATCTTTATGCATCATTTGCATAAAGATCATTTCTTTCAATCAAAAAGCATCATTTGCTATAACCAAAATGTCATCTTTTCATTAAAGAGTCATTTTTATCATGCATTTCCCCTTTTCTCCTAACCTTGGAACGGACCGGTGTAAAAGTTCTCATCTTTGCATCGTTCCTTCCATTAAAGGTTCATGATTTCTTTAGGAAAAGGATAACCTTGAACCCTATATCTCCAATTATCGCTTAAGAATGAGTATGAAGCCTCTATACGAGCTCGACCGTCTTAAAGCGTAGGATTGATGGGCTAAGGACATTCCTTCCTAAAGAACCTCATCTTTGACCCAAAAGAGAGTCATTCTCTCGATCACGCAAGTCCCGAGGGTCCCGAGGTTTAAAATGCGATGATCATAAGTCATAAGATGAGGACGGGATCATAATCCCAAATACATAAATTCCAAGGAATCCCGAGCGACAACCAACAAATGGTTTGTACGTCCGGAAGATAACTTGGGACATTTCCCCCCCCTTATTTTCAAACACATGCACACAAAGAAAGCACGCAAGCAAACACGATTAATGAAATCTAGGGAGACTTGCTCCGGCAAGGCACTTTGGGTGAACGCCAAACGTTCTTCCCAAGGGGTAACTTAACCTCCGAACCCATAAAACCTTTTTTTTCAAAGTTTTGAGGTAATCAAAATGGCGTGGCGACTCCGTTTTTCAAATAACTCGGATGTCTTCAAACTCGCGTGAATTCCAATAAACAAAAATTTTGGGGCACACATTCACAAGTACATTAGCCGTTTCGTCAACCAGTTGACCACTATGTGCGAGCCCATCTTAAAGCTTATGAAGAAGAACGTAGACACAGAATGGACCGAAGAATGCCAGGAAGCTTTTGACCAGATCAAGGCATACTTGGTACATTCTCCTGCTATGCCCCCACATAGAGAAACCTCTTACTGCTCTATCTCACCGTCACCGATACGACAATTGGGGCTATGCTTGCTCAGGAAAAGAAAGACTCTCGGGTAGAAAACGCCATTTACTTTGTCACCGGAAGCCGCAGGGAAGTGAGCTCAATTACTCAAGATGTGAAAAGACCTGGCAGATCGGTCCGGGTAGTCGGCAAGTTGAAGCATTATATGCAAGCCCACCCCGTGAATTTGGTCTCAAAATGGACCCCATCAAATACATCTTTGATAAGCCTTCCCTCTCGATGCGTCTAGCAAAGTGGTCCTTCTTCTTAGCAAGAGTACGACATCAACTATGTGACCGTAAAGGCTATCAAGGGTCAAGCGTTGTCGACCACCCGGCAAACTTTTCCAAGTAATGATGATAGAGGGCCCGAACCCCAATTCCCGCATGAAGGGATCTTTGCGGTCGAACCCGAAAATCGATGGCGCTTGTTCTTTCGACGGAGCCGCTAACAAAAGAGGAAACGGTATCGGGATGCTACCGGTCGATCCGAAGGATGAGCATACACCCATAGCCCTCAAGTTGAACTTCCACGCCACGAACAATGTTGCCGAGTATGAAGCCTCGCATTGCCGGTTTGGAAGCCGCCTTAGAAAGGAATGTCAAGGAGCTAGAAGTTTACGGAGACTCAGCCCCCGATCATCAATCGGGTTTCCAACAAGTGGAAGACTTGTGGACCCTAACCCGCAGCGGTACCATGCCCATATAGAGGAGTTGATCGGACAGCTCGTAGAAGTGACCTTCCACTACTTGCCAAGGGAAAAGAACAGTTCGCAGATGCATTAGCTACTCTAGCCTCATTGGTAGAGATCCCCGAGGGAAAAGCCATAAAACCCTTCCGAGTGGGTAGAAGAGAAGCCCCACCTTTCCGTTGTGAAGTAGACTGGGACCCGAGCCTATGAAGGAACCCCGGTACAATCAAATTTACCAGCCTCCTCAAAGATGGAGAGTCACCTTTCAAAGACGAAGAAGGTAGACCAAAAGAAGGTGTCGAGCCAAGAGCTTGCAAGCTCGAAAAGGTTGGCCTCCCATTATGTCATTCTAGGAGGCAACCTGTACAAGAAGCGATACCAAGGACCACTTCTCTTGTGCGTCACTCAAGAAAGGGCCAAAGAATTGATGACTGAAGTCCACAATGGTCCATGCGGTCCCCATATGAATGCCAGAGCCCTGATGCAAGTGATCCTCAGAATGGGTTACTACTGGATTTCCATGGAAACAGACTGTGTCCAGCACGTCCGAGCATGTGACAAGTGCCAGCGGTTTGCCAACCTCAACCATCTCCTGCCTCATGACCTGTACTGCATGACGACTCCTTGGCCGTTTGCAACTTGGGGTATTGATGTGATAGGGAAAATAGCCCCGACAGGAAGCAATGGGCATGAATTTGTGCTAGTAGCCATCGACTACTTCACCAAGTGGGTAGAGGCCAAGTCTTACAAGGTCCTCACTTCCAGAAAAGTGGCCCAATTCATCAAAGAAAACATAATGTGCAGATATGGGGTGCCCAACGAGATCATTTCCGATAATGGGTCACACTTTGAAGGGGACTGCGATAGGTTGCTGTCGTAATTCCGTAATCACTCGCCACAAGTCGTCTCCGCATGCACCTCGACTAATGGAGCCGTGGAAGCCGCTAATAAGACCCTCGAACGGATCATCCGGAAGATGGCCACCCGTGGTCGTGATTGGCCCGAAAAGCCGCACTTGGCACTCGGGGCTACGTAACGTCTCGTCGAATGCCTACAGGAGAAACTCCTTTTGCCTTAACCTACGGGATGGAAGCAGTGTTGCAGCTGGAGTTGGAAATCCCGTCATTAAGGGTCCTCCCGGAAAACAAAGGTCAATGAAGTGGAATGGTTGCGCAGCCGGCATGATGAGTTAGCCCTCGCTTGACGAGAGAAGGCTAAAAGCCATGGAACACACCCGAGCCTACTGCAGGCGGATGGCCGTAGCGTTTGATAAAAAGGTCAAGGCCGTAGACATCAAAGAGGGTGACTTAGTGTTGAAAGTGAAGCCCCTACTGCAGACAACCCTGGGAAAATGGGAACCCGTTTGGATCGGCCCTTATGTGGTGCGTAAGATACTATCGGGAGGAGCCATGAAGCTTGCGTGACACTGGACGGCAATCCCTTTGTCCACCCAGTCAACGGTGATAAGCTCAAAAGATACTATGTCTAAAAAAAATATATATATAAAAAAAAGGGTGCAAAAAGAGTAATACCCAGCTAGGCTGAAAACCCCAAAAAGGGCGGTCTAGGCAAAAGACAGGGTTGCACATAAAAAAAAAAAAAATCTTAGTGCAAAAAGAGTAATGCCCAGCTAGGCTGAAAACCCAAAAAGGGCTGTCTAGGCAAAAACATGGCCGCACATAAAATTTTTATAGTTCACCGTAATGAACTATGAAGACCTCGAGCCCCTTAGTCTTTCTTGTAAAAGGGGAACGTAGGTAGCCATATATGGTTCGGTCTAAACAATAAAAAGGACGATTAAGTTTCCATGAAATGTGTCCTAAACAATAAAAAGGACAATCAAGCTTCCATGAAGTGCGTCCTAAATAATAAAGGGTATTTCAGTTTTCATAAAACGGGTCCCAATAAATAAGACATTTGAATTTCCATGAAATGTGTCTTGACTAATTTTTAAGATAATATTTCTTGTTCATTACAAGTTAAAAACTTCTTGATGAGTTCAAGCACGGTCTACCTCTTAACTCTGCTAACCTGCTACAAAGATCTAAAATACAATAAAATGCCTAAATAAACTAATGTGTTTGCAAAATGGCAATAAGAGGATCCTAAGAAAAGATTTGTCACCGTCATTCGCCGAGTCTTCTTTAGTCTTCTTCCCTTTTCCTCGGCCCCGTCGAGTCTTCTTCCTCTTTTTATCTATGATGTCGGTATCCCTCATCCCGACCTCCGGTATCCTCACCGGAGCCTCCACTAAACCCGTGTCAATAAGTGCTCTCTCTATCCGAGCACGAGTCCGCACCTCCTCCCTCCGAGCCTCGGGCCAAAGGAGCGACCTCTGACAACCTCTTGTATCGAGCCTCCATATCCCCGACCAAGTCACCTGACCGGTTATGGCGACTCGCCTTAGCCTCGCCTCCCTCAAAGTCCTACTCGAGTCGCAGCCGGCTCCCAATAAAGCTCGACGTCTCTCCTCCAAGATGACCCGAGTCGCTCCCATCTCCCTCTCGTACTCGCCCAAGTAGACAGTGGTCAAGATGGTGCTTTTCCCGCTCCCGAAGATAGCCCCGGGTGGGAAAGCAGTGTATGTCCAAGCCCTCGAGAAGAATGAGAAGTCGGGCCGGATCTCTCATATCCAATGGCATCACCTCCATGGTCCGGATGTCCTCCCAATCGCTCAATGGCTCCCGTAAAGCCCCAAACCGCCCGGGATACTAAGCAGGTATGTAGAAGGATGACCGGCTGTAATCCTCGGAACCCTCACAAAGATAGGACTCTGAAATATCCTCCCGGTTCCGCAACCTCCAATGAGGTATCCACCAACGGATGTCCGAAGTGGATAGCCTAGCCATCGTCGCCTCCCGCCTACTCGGTCCTCGTTGCCTCGGTGCACCTCTCCGAGAAATCACCCAAGGGCACCGAGTCGGCAAAGCCCCCGGCAAAGCCCCGAGCCTCTCCCCGCAGCCATAAGGTCAACACACTGACTCCCGGATCTCATGAAATGGTCTCCCGAGCCATCCTGTCAATCCCATGAAGTGTCTCTCCCAAAACCAGCGGGACAATATCCTTCCCACCAGCCTCTAACCATGTCCAAGAGGCCACTATGACAGATCCCCACGGACTCAAAGAAGGAATGTGAGCAGCAGAATACGCAAAGGATAAATGCGTCCATAGCCACCGTGGTCGCAGCCATATCCGGAGACCCAAACCCGCCCGGATATCGAAAGGTCAATCCTATCCGGGCTACCATCATCCTCTCGGCCTCTCCCAAAGGAATCTCGCAAAAGATGCAAGCTTTACCGCCACCGGCACGTCTCCGATCAGCGGAATAGATATAGCCTCAATCTCGGGACCCCAATCAAGGCTCGGAAGTCTTCATGCGTCGGGACAATCTCGTTATAAGAAAAGCAAGAAACATGTCTCCGGACGTCCCGTAACTTTGCCGCCGCTCTCAAAAGGTCCCAATCGGGCGGGAGATCCCTCAAATGCCATAAAGACTTGATCTTGAAGGAAGAATCAAGCAGCCCCTATGAGATTGGAAGTTGTATCTCACCCAAGATTGAAGATCGAACGTAAAACGGTCTCGCTTTCCCCTTTGCAATCCGACGGGCTTCTCCATCGCAAAATGACCAAAGATGATGCTTTTAGGTCCAAAATGTGCTCGGGAACAATTGGGACAAGTCTAAGTTGAAAATGAAATGAAATGGCCAAGCCTTGCTTTTATTTATAAAATAACCAGTTCAGACAGAACTGTGAGCCGCACGGCCCTATTTACCCTCAGGACCTATCCGCACGGCTACATTAGCCCTCTCGCAGAAATTACTGCAAAGCAACCAAAGTTGCTGCCCAAGGGAGTTTTCACCCCACTTTTTCAACCAAAACCCGTACAAAAACATATCCGTAAGCCATTCAAGCATTTATACACCATTATAAATCATTTTGGCCCGGTTTCAGCCCCGATTCCAAGCAAAAATCGCCCCAAGGCTCGTAGATAATATGCAAATTTAGAAAACATAAATTAGAAAAGCAAATAAAACATAAGTACAATGTCTTCGCCCCATCGGCGCCAGAATAAAGCAAAAAATAAATAAAGTGTGCATAAAAATTGTTCATTGTTTGTTTTTTGTTCCAAATTTATTATAGAGACCTCCTAGGCCTCCGATTCTTCCTCCTCCTCATCGCTACTCAGCTCATAAATGCTAGCCTCCCTCATCAGGTCCTCCTGGTCGCTCACATCAGATAGATGGACATTATCGTGCCCATACTCGGCCAGCCTGCAGTAATGTCGGCGCTGGGTCCCCGCCCCGAGGCATGGCACCGGGAAGAGTACTTCGAGGCCGATGAAGAGGACGTTGTGCCCCGACATGCCGTCTCTTGCGCCCGGCTCCCGCGCATCCGCCGCCGCTAAGCGCAGCGCCTTCCTCGAAGGGACCGGAACATGTCCTTCCAAACCCTATTCTCGCCCGACCAATATGTCATAGGTGCGAGCTGGAACCCGAGAAAAAGAAGAGAAAAATCTCGAAAAATCTCGAAAATCTCAAAAGCGTAAAAATCTGAAAGCCGAAAAGGGAAAAACCCTAAAAGTATACTTACAGTCTTTGTCGGGCGGTAAGGTGTCTTGGGGCTCCCTAGCGTCGGGGACAGTATCCTCATCCTCCTCGGTACTCCATGGACCACGTAGGACGAGATGCGCAGAGGGATCGGCGGGTCAAGCAGGCTCATCCTCCCCATATCCCTCGAGTGACCGCCAGCCTTCACTAGCTTCGTGGCGTCCTCAGCGCCGCTCCACAAACACGGCGTAGGGGGTGTCCATGTCGAAGTACTCCTCTGCAGCCCACACTGCCCGGTACCTAGCAATCTCATCCTTCCGGCCAATCCCTGGGCTGTAGCATCCGTGCTGGAGGATCCTGAGGAGTAATGGCGTCCAATGGAGGGACATGGCCATGCTGCCTCGAGAAACGGTCCCCCAAGTAAATGACATCACATGTCAGCCCAGTGAGCCACCTCCTCTGCCTCGTCGCCTCAATGGCATCTCCCAGCAAGATCTCTGGATACCTGCCCCAAGGGTAGAAGTCCACTCCGTCGTGCCCATCCCTGTTGATGACCGGCCTCACCATTTTGTAGTCGAAAGTGATCCGGGTCTTCCCAGTAAATTTATCCTCGCATCTCTCCAGCGAACCATAGCAGGGAAAATGGTGATATCGCTCTGTTGGTTCCAAGGGAAGAACCCGATCACCTCGCAAAACCAGGCCTGCATGTTCAAAACATCAAAAATGTCATTCTCTCTCTCTCATAAAAGTCTAAAGACAAGAAAAGAAAGAGAAAAGAAAGAGGGACTACCTCAAGGGAAAATGAGAAGCAGTCCATGGAAGCAGCTTTGTTACGGCTGTACATGTCCAAGGAGAAAAACAACTCCGCCAATCCGGCCTCTCCCCAAGAGACCGTCCCTATCCCATCAACATCCTCCAGAGAGTCGAGAAGGCAAGTCATAGCTAGCGTCCCAGAATTAGCGAAGATAGTGACTGATAGCATCAACCATACGAAGGCTCTAGCCAGCTGCTGGGCAGTCACATCATTAGCAGCAAAGTTCTGCATGCAAGTCTGAACTGCCACCTCGACATTCCGTGTCTCCATCCCCAGCCCCTTGGGAATCAGCTCAAACCCAACCAAAGCCTGGAACTCCTCACCGTAATGTGATCTCTCCAAGTCACGGGCCTCCCGGTGAACTGTAGGCCAGTGATAGCTGTGAAATCGGCAGGAGTCACTGTAAGCTCTCCCCAGCTCAGGTGAAAGCTATGTGTACTGTCCCACCAGAACTCAGAAAGGGCCTGGATCAAGCCCTTGCTCTTAGAGGTGATGTGAACACCCCTGCCGATAGCCTCGACGAACGAATCCAGGCCGGTAGCCCTCACCAAATCCTTGGGGTTCACCCCATTCTTCTCGAAATCCGACATCCTCTGCCAAAGCTTGACTGCAATCTCTGATGGTCCTCTAGACTTGTTCTCCTGTAGACAAGCACAACAAAAAGAAATGTGTCAGTCCTTCATCATTTCCAAAAGCATGCATATATTCAAAAAGTGCACATGTTTTTCAAAAGAAAATCATTCACAAAAGTTTTTTCTAGCATCATTTGCATAAAAAAAAAAGCGTCTTTCATCACTTAAAACGTGTCATGTCAAGTCCCATTGCTTTCCTAAAGCACAAAATCACAAAATCACAATTCTTTGCACATAAGCATTATTCTTTCAAAAATGGCATGCATGAATCCTTTTCATCTTCCAAAATCATGTTTTCTCTAAATTTTGACCTAGTTCTAGCACATGCAAGAACTCCGTCTCACTTTAGACAATTTTTTCATTCTTACTTTATTTGCGAAAAAAAAAGTGGGTCATTCCCATTATTTTTGTCAAACAAATTGCACATTGCATATTCTTAGCCTCATAGGTTATTCATCAATGTCTCAAAATCATTCAAAAATCCTAGAAAATTCCTAAAATTCGGGTCATGCCCTAAGTCATTCAAAATTCAATCAAAATCGACGGAATTGAGCAAATTAAGAATGCTTACCCCAACCGATCGCGGATTCGTTGATTTATGCTCCCTTCTCCCCGGGTAAAGCTCCGACGGAGGCGTAAGAAAGTCATACTTTCTTTCCGTTCGCACGAGCTCCTTTCTCCTCCTCCGAGCGGCCGCCGAGATGTTTCTTCTTGCTTGCCTCGGTATGGGATTGCCCTCCGGATCCATCTCAAATCAAAAGGGAAGTAAGGGGATTGAAAGAATTTCGAAATTCTCTTCCTCTCTTCTCTCTCTCTGCGTTCTTGGGCGGCAATACAATGCCAATGGCCCGTTCAAATCTGATTTTAAATAATCTGAAAAAAAACAGGCTTCTAGCCGTACGGCACCTTTTTCTCCATCTCATGCCGGGCGGCCTCATTCGCTCTGAGCAGAAAATTACAATCCTGCCCCTGGACCTTCCACTTGGGCATGCAATTTCCGTTATCTTTTAACCAAGATAACATCTTTTTCAGAAGATATCCCTTATCTCTTAAGCAATTAAGCTTTCTTCCCAGTCGCCTCCGTTAATTCCGTTATAATGGGATAATGCTAGGTGACAACCTCCGAATTGTCAAAACTCTAAACTTAAGCTACCTCTATCCCGAATAGTGACGTATGCTAAGTTCTCTTAACTTAAGCTACCTCTATCCCGAATAGTGACGTACGCTCAAGTTTCTCTCAACTTAAGCTACCTCTATCCCGAATAGTGACGTATGCTTGAGTTCCTCTTAACTTAAGATACCTCTATCACGAATAGTGAAGTATACTTAAGTTCTTCTAGCTTTAGCTACCTCTATCTCTGTCAAAAAGAGATAGCGCCGTAAGCTCTAGTCTTCGTTATTTCCGTCATAAAGAAATAACATCATTCAATGTTAGCTACCTCTATCCCAGATAGTGACGTACGCTCAAGTTTCTCTCAACTTTAGCTACCTCTATCTTCTCGATAGTGACGTAAGCTCCAGTTTTCTTAGGTGACAGCCTCCATTAATTGTCAAACCCTCAAGGATCCTAGACATCGTTCCTAACTATCTAGTGATGCTCGAACTACGATCAAGGCTTGATTCCTCCGGGATACGTAGGTAGCCTTTTATAAAAGGTCCAGCCATCCGACCGCTTTGGTCACCCTTTTCCTCCGTCACTCCTCAGTGATGAAGTAGTCTCTCATAAGAGACTTTGTTATCTGACCACCTTGGTCACTCCTAGCATATCCCCAGTAGGATCAATTGCTTGACCTCCTAGGTCATTTCCCCTTCTATTTCCCCAGCAAGAGACCAGTTTCTCTTCTCCATTCCCCAGCGGATCTATTCCGAACTACGGCCTGGCTTGATTCCTCCGGGATACGTAGGTAGCCTTTCATAAGAGGTTCAGCCACTCGACCACCTTGGTCACCCAATCCGTCTCGGTATTCGCCAGATTGGATCCTTTTCTATCGACAACCCCACTCGCCTTGCAAGTGACGTTGCCGAGGGGCTTCTGTAAGTACCCAAATCTGGCTCATGCCTTCCGGTTAAATCTCCCGGCAATTTCGGTAAGTTTTCCGGTAATTCCCCAGACCTTCCTAGTGTTCCGGAAATATTCCGGAACTGTTTTTAATTAATTTAGGGCTGAAGAGGATCCTTCCTAATTAAGAAACACGTTTTTCTTAATTAGCAGGAAAGGTTCTAGAATTTGCCACCTTGCATGGTTCTAGAATGCTGAGTCATTGTGGATAATGCCACACGGCTGCATTAGCTCGCTGTCCTTAGCCGCACGGCTTCATTAGCCTTATCCAGACTGCCTATAAATAGAGCCCTCCTCTACCCATTTCAACACACAATTAACACAACAAATCACCCACAAACACTCCAAATACGTGAAGAATATCCTTTGGAAGCTCAAGAAGGTGAAGAAGAAGGCCAAGAAGCTCCCTCCTCCTCCTTGAAGATCCAAGACCAACCTCTCCTCCTAGCTCCGCCCGAAGAAGAAGGAAGCCGTTGGGTAACCTCGCACGCCCTAACCTCGCATCCTAATTGCTTTATAAATTGCTCATTGCATTACCTTTATATTGCTTGGGACTTGGTAGATTAAAGATCATATCTTCATATTCCCCCTTCCCCTTTTACATGCATTAGACATCATTTGTCATAAAAATGTAGTCTTTTCCCATAAAGGTGCATCCTTTGCACCTAAAACCCCCATTTTCAAATAAAAATGTCATCTTTATGCATCCTTTGCATATAAAAATCAAATCTTTTCAATCAAAATGCATCATTTGCATTCAAAACCCCTTTTCCAAGCATCATTTGCTTTAAAGACCACGTCTTTACCATAAACTAGCATCATATGCTTTTCAAAATGCAATCTTTATGCATCATTTGCATAATGAATGCCAATTTCTTCAATAAAAATGCATCATTTGCATAAAAATCAAATCTTTATGCATCATTTGCAATAAAGATCATTTCTTTGAATTAAGTGCATCATTTGCAACCCAAAAATGTCATCTTTTCATTAAAGTGTCATTTTTACATACATTTCCCCCATTCCCCCATTAGCAACCTAGGAACGGACCGGTGTAAAAGATCCTATCTTTACATCGTTCCTTCCATAAAGGTTTCATAATCTCTTTAGAAAAGGGACACCTTCGAACCCTATATCTCCGATTATCACTTAAGATGAGTATGAAGCATCTATACAAGCTCGACCATCTTAAAGTGTAGGATTGATGGGCTAAGGACCCTCCTTTTCTAAAGAACCTCATCTTTGACTACAAAGAGAGTCATTCTCTCGATCACGCAAGTCCCAATGTCTAAAAAATGTGATGATCACAAGTCCAAGATGAGGGCGGGATCATAATCCCGAATACATAAATTCCAAGAAATCCCGAGCGACAACCAACAAATGGTTTGTACGTCCGGAAGACGACTTGGGACATTCCCTCCTTATTTTCAAACACATGCACACAAGAAAGCACGCAAGCAAGCACGATTAATGAAATCATGGGAGACTTGCTCCGGCAAGGCACCTTGGGTGAACGCCAAACGTTCTTCCCAAGGGGTAACTTAACCTCCGAACCCATAAAACCTTTTTTTCAAAGTTTTGAGGTAATCAAAATGGCGTTAGGGGTGTAAATGGTTCGGTTTAGCTCGGTTTGGACAAATTTAGGAGCCAAACCGCTAGTATCGGTTTGGAAAAATTTCAACCCGAGCTGAGCTAAAAAAAAAATCGAACCGAGCTGAGCTAAATCGGTTTAGCTCGGTTTAGCTCGGTTTGAACCACGGTTTGAATCAACCAAAGTACTGACATCTGACAACTTGTCAAGCATACAAGCCTCAAAAAAATAAGAACAAAAATCTGGGTAGGTTTATGCCTCCATTAGGAGTATGTGCCACAAAAGACTGCTTGGTAATGATCTAAACTAGCAAAGTACCGAAGAAAACACATAAACCACTAAATTTAAGTTTCGGGTAAAGATACAATTTTAGCACAAAAAAGGGTAGTATCGTCTAAGTTAGGTGTATACAACATACCTCTACTTTTGTTCTCGACGGTGAGAAGGCGGAGACGGTGAGAGGCGGCGACGGTGAGAGGCGGCGACGATGAGTGAGGGGGCGACGGTGAGATCTACTTTAGAGAGAGAAGGGGAAGAGAGAGAAGGCGATGGTGAGCGGCGGCGACGGTGAGAGGCGACGACGGTGAGTGAGGCGGCGATGGTGAGATCTACTTTAGAGAGAGAAGGGGAAGAGAGAGAAGGAAAAGAGATATAATGAAAGTTCTCCAAGAGGCAGATGTAATGTATTAAAGATTTTAGGGTTTTGAAATAAATTAAAGGTAGGGATTAATTTGATTTGGAAAGAATGGTTAGGATTATGGTTTATGGTGGTTTGATTTGACTTCATAGCTCGGTTTCGTAGCTCGGTCTCGTAGCTCGGTCTCGTAGCTCGGTTTGAAAGCTAAACGGTTTAGCTCGGCTCGGTTCGGCTCGGCTCGGCACCCTCAAACCGCAAGCTAAACCGAACCGCTCGGTTTGGCATTTTTTCAAACCGAGCTAAACCACTCAAATAAAAAACCAAGCTAAACCTCATGGTTTAGCTCGGCTCGGTCTCAAACCGCGGTTTGAGCTAAACCGCTTACACCCCTAAATGGCGTGGCGACTCCATTTTTTCAAATTAAACCGGATGTCTTCAAACTCGCGTGAATCCAACAAAAATAAAATTTGGGCACACATTCACAATCCCTCCGTCTTCAACCTCCTATTCTCTCTTCTCTCCACACTCCGGCGCATCACACCTCCACCTTCCACCTTCCTTCTGTCATACTCATCTCCCTCCAACCCCATGGATGTCGAACCTTCCCCTTTAACCTCAACTCTGTTCGACCTGAAACCATCTTTCAAACCCACCAACGAATTCTACCCATCATTGAAAACCTCCAAAAGGGACCAAATCTGTTTTTGGGTTCGTTCAATCCTATTTTTTGTGATTCCGATTTGTGATTCCAGTTCCAAACTATCTCCCTTCGTTCGCTCTTACTCAATTTCCCGACCCTAATTTCGTTGTGTTCGATTTTGAAACCCAATTTGTGTGTTCTGCATGCTTGGAATTTGGGTTTCTGGAGTTTAATTATTACTCCTTTCTTCATTTGACAATTTCCTAATGTAATGGTCAACAACCAAAGATGTTCTTCTTACTCAATTTCCAGATCTCCGCCTCCCCTTTTAAATTGCACTCAAATTGTGCAATTGAAAGTCCTTTTGCCACTAAGAAGAATGTTTTCGGAATTAGGTGAGTGTGAGCAACTCATATTTGTTGAAAGTTGAAGGTGACTTCAATCACCGACAATTAAGTGTCAGAATATTTTTGTCAAAACTGTAGGTATATTTTTTTTTACCCTTTTTCTTTCAGTTTATATTTATTTTCTTCTTCTTGCTATTTTATGCATGCAAGCCACAACCACAATGGATAGTTAATGAAGAATGTTCAAATTTGTATTGAAGAGAGAGCGGGGAACTGTAATCCATAGAACAAGAGGAGTAACTTTGATAGGGTATTCTTGCATCAGAATTCAATGATGTTATAAAATGAAATATATGATGTTTAGGTCACAGTAACGGTTTCACCAGATTCCTCTCTTGAATATGCTTTTGTGGATAATTTTGGTTTGATTGGTAGAAACAAGGTTGACTTCCATTTTTTTCATTGATTTTTGATGATTTAATTGGGGGACTTTCTGATGGAAAATGGGGTTGGGTGGTTTATGGGTAGAGATGGGGTGATTGGGCTGAAGTGTGAGATTTTTGAGAGCCTGAAGGTTAGTATAATGTTAGCTACTTGAATCCTTTAGAAGCTGAACTTGAGCACTAGGGAGACCATTGTTTCTGAGCCTACTACACTCAGTTTTATGATAAGAACATTTTTTTTTCTTCATATTTTTTATAAATCTGAGATGGGGGATTTTTTACTAGCCAAATTATATCGATTTTTTCATACACTTTTGGTGTATGGGGCTGGAATCTTGCTTGGTTGGCCGAAGGATATTGGGACTTGATCTTAGTGGGTTAATTTTGATTTCATATAATTTGGGGCATGACCTTACTACTTGCAATTGTTATCCAACTCCAATTTGGTATTGAAACTTGACGATTAGGTATTTGATCTCAGTTAAAGCTATTTGACGAGTAAAATATGCGAAGTTGTCTGATTTGGTCAAATTATGTGGGAATCTGGAAATTTTGACTATAATGTGGTGTAATGGGATGAAGCATATTAGAATTAATTCATTGAAGCTTAAGCAATTAGGTCTTTGGTCTTATGAATGTGATTAAAGTGCATTTGTGATTTACGCTCACGCTCTTTTTGTAATTTGAGTATCAATTTCTTTGAAGTAGGAAGGTACTTGCTTGAGGTTTCACTGGTTTTGGTTGATGGGAGTATTTGCTTCATTAAGGAAGAGAAGAATTACAAGTATTGGAGTAAGGTTGTCATTTTTGGAATCGAGGAACACGTGTGTCAATTATGAGCCAGGCAGGATGCCAACATTGGCCAAGGAGGTATTCTATTATTTGTTTTTAATTCAAGCTATCAGGTTTATGGAGATCAATTCTTATGGTTAGAGAAGTAAGTTTTGCAGTTAAGAGGTTTGAAGTGCATATTTCATTTTTGGTCCAACCATTACTGATTGTCATTTTTCTAAATTATGTGCCTCTTATCTTTATTTGGAACACTTAATTTGATTCTTATTGCATTTGTAGAACACTATGTTAAAATGTACTCCCTTTGTCTTAAAATAAATGTTCAAGTTAATTATTCAAGGAAAAAATTCGGGAATTCATTTTAGGAAAGAGAGAGAGAGAGAGAGAGAGAGAGAGAGAGAGAGAGAGAGAGAGAGAGTGAGTATTGTAGAACATTTGAACTGCAAGTAGTAATGGTATCAACATTTTTCTTATGTTTATAGAGTAGTTCATAAAGGTCCAATTTTGATGTATGTTTTCTTTTAACTGTGTCCCTCTTTGTTTTTGTTCCTCGGCGTGGGGGGTGGAGATAGTATGGTTCTATTGTGCAAGTAAAGATGTGTTTTATATATAGTACTTAAAGTTTTCTATCATTAGGGGAGTATAAGAGTTAGCATGTGATGTTTACATAAAGTTTTCTAATCTTGATATTTTCTGTTATTTACTTAGAAAACTACTCTGTTATTTCGAAGTCACAGAATTTCGAATATTAGATCTCAATTGTTTGTTTACTTTATAGTGGAGGATTATACCAACTACTGGATGCATCTATTCCTGCATGGTAAATGGGGTTATGAGAAAATCCATAAGGTTCATCATGAGTATACATCTCCGATTGGCTTTGCGGCGCCATATGCTCATTGGGCTGAGGTTTTGTTGCTTGGGATTCCGTCGGCTTTGGGACCCGCTTTGGTTCCAGGGCATATGATTACATTTTGGTTGTGGATTGCCTTGAGGCAAATTGAGGCAATTGAGACTCACAGTGGGTAAGTACTAATTAGCATGTTGTTCAAGCTCAGTGATAATTGTGGTTTCTTCTTTGACTAATTCGAACTAAATGATGTTTAATAGTGCTAAATTTCACATGCATGTTTGTATTTTGTGTTTTTGATTGATCTCGATAATTGTGGTTTGTTCTTTTTGCTAATTTGACTGAATGATGTTTTAACAGTGGGAGATTTTGTTTTGCTGAGTGCTTTTGCTTTTGCAAAATTCAACTTATGCAGGAATGAGAATTTGGTGGGATCATTAGCAGTGAATTAGCTTTTGGCTTGGATGATAATGATTATCGTGCTTTTCCCCTTATTTTTGAGATATACAGCATGCTTGAGTTTGATCTCTCTCTCTCTCTCTCTCTCTCTCTCTCTCTCTCTTTCTCACTATTTAGATTTATACTTCCATCTATATACTTTTGATTTTGATTATCCATGATATTGCAAGTGTAAAATCAACTATGATCATCATGAATTTAGTATCTTCACCAAAATTGACATTCCTTTAGAGAGAAATTATTTTTGAAAAAAAAATTAATTTTAAACTGTCATAGATTTCTACGTAAAGGGTAACCAAGGATGTAAGGCATAATTGATGTACATTGATAGTCAGGCATAAGACAACTCACGGAGAAACTGTTTTATTCTACTTATCATTTTTCCACTGCTTACCTTTTTGTACTGACCTGTGCCATTGGCACGGGCTTTTGAGTACTAGTAAGATGACAATTCACAACTATTAGAGGCTTATCCCAAATATAATTCACCATAGAATTCGCAAAACATTTTACAAGCATTAATAAAAAAGAAGAAACGAAAGAAAACAATAAGTTACATGCACCTATAATAGGGGTGTGCAAACTCGCTCATCGGCCCGCAAAATTCGGCTTGCAAGGCCCGCGCCCGCAATGTTTTCAATCCTACTGGGCTTGACAGCTTGAAGGGCCCCAGGCTCGGGCTGAAATCGGGCTCTTATTGTTCTACAGCTCGTTACGGCCCGGCCCAGCTCTTTCAAAACTACGTCGTTTTGTAATTTTACTTCCCTTGTTGCCTAGAAATTTTACTTCCCTCATTGCAACATGTATTAGGAATGATGCACATGGTGTAACTTTGATTACAACTTGGATTTTTTTTTTATTCGTTATGAATTAATGGGCTGAAAATAATTTATATGGCAATTATTTTGTATGACAATTCTTTTGATCTTGAATAATTGGGCTCCAAAAACTCCATGGCAAAATGATAAAGTGGTAATGGATTGATGGGCTAAAAATAATTTAAAGCCCAAAATGTAATAGGTATAAAATTTTTAAAATACAACATTTAATTTGTAAGGCCGTCAAGCCCGAGTCCGCTCAATGCCCGTTTAAAGCCCGCAAAAGCCCGTTAATTTGAGCCCACGTGAAGCCCGCTATGTTGGGCTCTTGAAATTGAAGCCCGCAACCAAATGAGCCCATACCGGGCTTTGCCAAAACCCACGGGGTTTAGGCCCGTGCACACCCCTATAATACTTCCAAATTCACCGAGCCCAATAAAATTTGATATCATAAACTTAGTATAAGTAGCACTATAAACGTCAAATATATCCCAAATCAAACTCTTGCTATTGATATCACCAGAGTCAAATATCCTTTAAACGCATTTACCAGTAATGACTTAAGACGCGCAAATGCTTCTCCTAGATATTCTCGGACACTGCCCAATCTTGGCATTCACAAAATCCTCACATGGATAATATTTGGCGTTAAGACCATTAGAAATTAAAATATTTGAATTGGCAACAAATATTCGACCAATCATCACAAGTATTACAACAAGAAAAAATATAACCATCGTACAAATACAAAGGCTCTCAAGGCAAGGGCTCTCGACAAAATAAAAAAATTATATTATGCAATATAAATAAAAGAAACTAGACCAAAACGAAAAAGAAATATAAAATGAAATTAAGCACCTGATATGTCGAGCGAGATGGTGATTTTCAATCTATTTTTCGGAAGTAATGAAATTCTCGACAATAATCGATTAAGCTTACTAAAATTCTAATTAAAATAAATAATAAACAAATCTAAAAAGTAATTCCTAATTTTGCATTTATTAATTGACAATTAATAAATGCAAAATTTGAGATTTAATAGATTAATCAAAACAAAAGAAGAATGGGAGGAAAATCTAATGAAGATGATGAAGAACATAGAAGAAACGAAATACAATAGTTTTGAAAAACCATAGTTAATTGTATATTTTTTTTAATAATATTCAAGTGTTGTGATTATAGAATAGTGAACAAATACGTTGAGTTTTATTGATAGTCTGATTCTCCTTATATACATGGGTGAGCCCTATTCTACAAGTATCACAATCCCTAAGATCACGGTAAATCAAATCAATCATACATGTGATACACCTACCATATCTATACAAATTCTATCACCTTCCATATCTATACAAATCCTATCTTAATTATACAACTAATATTTACTTGGCATGCACACCAAGATTTGCCAATTAAGGGTACCCGCCAATACTCCCCCTCAAGTTGGAGCGTGTAGATCTCGAACGCCCAACTTGGAAAGAAAATCCCAAAGTAGTTGTCGACCAAGACTTTTAGTCAAAATATCAGCTAGTTGACGAGTTGTATGGACATACGAGGTGGTGATATTCCCGGAACGAAGCTCATTTCGAACAAAATGGCAGTCGATCTCAATGTGTTTGGTTCGTTCATGGAAAACTGGATTGGCCGCAATGTGCATGGAGGACTTGCTATCACAATGAATACGCATAGGGCTGGTATGAGTGATACCGAAGGAGAGTAGCAGGCCTTTCAACCATTTTAGTTCACAAGTGGCAGCAGCAAGAGAACGGTACTCTACTGCCAAGATCGGGAGATGGGCCAGTTGTTGTTTCTTTGTTTTCCAAGCAATCGGAGAATTGCCCAGAAAAACCAAGTATCCAGTTAACGAGCGTCGAGTAAGAGGACAACTTGCCCAATCCGAGTCACAATAAGCCGAGAGCTGGAGATCACAATCAGACCGCAGCAAAATTCCTTGACCCGGATGGCCTTTCAGATATCGAACAACGCGTAGGCGGCCGTCCAATGATCCAGTCGTGGTGCTTGCATAAACTGAGCAAGTACATGCACTGTGTAACTTAACTCAGGACGGGTAATTGTCAAATAAATTAACCGACCAACTATCCTTCTATACTTCTCGGGATCTTTCAACAACGAGCTAGTAGACAATGCCAACTGATGATTTTGTTCCGGTGGAAGAGCAGACGGTTTGGATCCTATCAATCCTACCTCGGATATAATGTCCAAGGCATACTTACGTTGGCATAAAAACAGCCCATCTCTTTCGTGGGCCACTTCAATGCCCAAAAAATATTTCAACGCTCCGAGGTCCTTCATATGAAAACATTCGCCCAAATATTGCTTGAACACACTGATGGTGGTGCTATTATTGCCACCAATAATTAAATCGTCAACATAAACAAGAACACATAAAATAATATCCTCCCGTTTATAGGTGAATAGAGAGTGATCTGAACCGGACTGGATGAATCCATATTTTTTAAGAGCATTCATTAGCTTAGAAAACCAGCACCTCGGAGCTTGTCACAGTCCATATAAGGACTTCCGGAGTTTGCATACTTGTCCAGAAGAAGCATTAAAACCGGGAGGTAACTTCATATACACCTCCTCATGGAGATCTCCGTGAAGGAAGGCGTTGTGTACGTCCATTTGAGAGAGTTCCCAATTTCGAGCAGCCGCTATAGCCAGAAAATTTCGTACGGTAACCATCTTGGCTACGGGAGCAAATGTCTCGTTGTAGTCAAGACCTTCCACTTGTCTGTTTCCAAGAATGACTAGACGTGCCTTGTATCGCTCAACAAATCCATCAGAACAATACTTAATCTTATACCCATTTGCAACCGATGGCTCGCTTTCCTGATGGCAGTTTGCACACGGTCCAAGTACCATTATTTTCGAGTGCATCAATTTCCTTCCTCATTGCATCTTGCCATCTCTTGTCTTTGGCAGCCTCGGAGTAGGAAGAGGGTTCATTTCCTGAAGTGACAGCGGCCAAAAAAGCACAATGTTTGACAGTAAAACGTTTACATGTTACATAATTAGTTATGGGATAACGAGTACCTGAGGATTTTGTGGAATGAGTGACAGCAGCGGAGGGGCCAGATGTACACCGTACAATATGCATAACATAGTCCTGAAATTGTGGGGGGGGGGTTGTCTTTGTCATTGTCCACGTCCATATTCAGGTTCCACACATTGCTCATCACTGTTGAATGTCTCGTTGGAGTGTCTGCTTGTGTCCTCATTCTCAATCTCACTCCCCCTGGAGTTTGTAATATTCTCGGCCAAAGCTGGTCCATTATTTATGTCGGGCAACTCGTCAATGTCATCTTCAATTCCATAACAAATGTCTACATCAGTGCTTATGCTGGAGGTGGGAGTATCCATTTTGCTATTCATGCTGCCATCTTGAAATGGAAAACTGGTCTCAAAGAAGACCACATCTCGTGACACAAAAAATTCCTTTGAATTCAAGTCATATACTCGCCATCCTTTTTGTCCAACGGGGTAGCCAACGAACACACACTTTCTACCACGTTCACCAAACTTATCCTTATCTCGCCGTTGCTTATGTGCATAACACAAGCATCCAAAATACCTTGAGCATGTCAAAAACAGGAGGTTTATTATGAAGAATTTCATACGGACATTTACCTTCAAGCAGCGGAGTTGGGGTACGATTGATAAGATGACATGCTGCCAATACACATTCCCCCCAGAACGTGATAGGAAGGTGGGCATGAAATCGTAATGCACGAGCAACATTCAGAATGTGCCTGTGTTTCCGCTCAACCCGCCCATTTTGTTGTGGTGTACATATACAAGATGTTTCCAACAAGATTCCATTTTCAAGAAAATAAGACTTTAAGGGCCGGAGTTCGATTCCATTATCACTACGAATTAGTTTCACATGCTTTCCAAATTGTCTAGCAGTCAGGGCACAAAAATTCTTAATTAGCTGTGGTACCTCAGTTTTTTCAAGAAGCAAGTAAACCCACACGGCACGAGAATGATCATCGATAATTGTTAAGAAATAAGTAGCACCACATGAAGAACGTGTGCGATAACTTCCCCAAAGATCCACGTGAATTAATTCAAAACAATCGTTTGCCCTATTCTTGCTATTAGAAAAACTGACTCTAGTTTGCTTTGCTCGGAAACAAGCATCACAAGCTTGCCTACTATGACTGATTCTAAAACTGCCTAAAGAAGGAATAAAATCTAACATCTTGTGCGAAGGATGACCCAACCTCTTGTGCCACAAATCACGAGCATCACCCACATCGGCTTTGTTTGCTTGTTCAATGCATACTGCTCGGAAATGATAGACCCCATTCTGTTGTTCACCCACACCAATCAAAGTCCTCATGGTTTGGTCCTGTATCACGCATAACTGATTAGCAAAAGTAACAATGCAATTTAACTGTCTTACAAGATGAGATATCGAAATTAGCGTGCAATGCATTTTAGGAACAAATAAAACATTGGTAATATAAGTGTTTTAGCCAAGACACAGGGAACCCATCTTCACCGCCAGAGTGCTTTCTCCATTTGGCATCCTGACTAAGCAAGGTGCTATTGCAGTCACATTGCTAAGAAGATTAATGTTTCCCGTCATATGGTGTGAAGCTCCTGTGTCAAGCAACCAACTACAATTCTTACCAGCAAGTTTCTCTGTTTTGTCGCTGTTCAGAATATTTCTGAGTGTTGCCAATTGCTCACTGTTTAGTCCTAGCAAGTTGCCGCTGTTTACTGCCTCAGCTAAATTCCCATCACCACGGATTTCTGCAGCATTAACCAGCGGTGTTTGTGCTCGTGTATCTCCCCGATCTCGTCCACCAATATTATTTGAGTTCCCTTTTCCTCGACCAGCTCCTTTCACCCAAGTCTGCGTCTTTTCGCCCCACCATTCCGGATAGCCAATTAGCTTAAAACACTCTTTGGCTTCATGCCCACTTTTCTTACAGTGAGTGCAGGTCATATTTTTGTCACGCATAGGGCCACCAGCAGTCTTCATTCCTTGTCCAACTTTGGCTGCAAAGGCCACGGCTTCTCCATTATCCTTCGATTTTGCTATATCCCGGAGCCGTTCTTCTCTCACGACCATGGAATATGCACGCATCAGGTTTGGAATGGGCTCCATATTCAGAATGCTTGATCTCACTGTTTCAAACGTTGCGTCGTCCAATCCCATCAAGAATTGATGAAGTCGTTCGGCTTCTTCACCAATTCGACTGTGATCCCAAACTTGCATCCCTTGCATTTACACGACGGAATAGGCTCGTAATTGGCCAGTTCGTCCCACATCATCTTCAATTTTCCATAGTATGAAACCACTGTGTGTCTCACTGCAATTGGCAATGTCCGATTTCAGCTGTTGTATTCTTGGCCCATTCCCTACAGAAAATCTTTCTCTGAGATCGTCCCATAATTCCTTCACCGTATCCGCATATGTCACAGTAGAACGTAAGCTTGGTTCTACTGTGTTGAATATCCATGCAACAACCATGGAATTTACCATCCACCAATCATCAATTTCGGGTGCATCTTCACTTGGTTGAGTCACCGTTCCGTCCACAAAACCAAGCTTTCGCTTAGCCCTGAGCGCGTTCCGCATGGATCGTGCCCATTCATCATAGTTCATACCCTTCAACTGGATATGAGAAATTATCATGCCCGGGTTGTCAGACGGATGAAGGTAGTACGGAGATACCATCGCCGCATCCTTCCCCGAACTGCCCATAGCTTTCTCAGTGTTTTCGACCATTATAATTTTAGGGTTTGTATCGTAATTGCTCTGATACCATGAACAAATACGTTGAGTTTTATTGATAGTCTGATTCTCCTTATATACATGGGTGAGCCCTATTCTACGAGATCTCTTCTCATCACAATCCCTAAGATCACGGTAAATCAAATCAATCATACATGTGATACACCTATCATATCTATACAAATCCTATCACCTTCCATATCTATACAAATTCTACCTTAATTATACAACTAATATTTACTTGGCAGACACACCAAGATTTGCCAATTAAGGGTACCCGCCAATAAATAGTAAACCATGAAAGAAAGTGGGGTATAAAATAACAAGTGGTAGTTGTCGTGAGTATTACAAGTGAGTCTATAAAAATATTAAAAAGTATTTTGAAACTTTGTAATTTTGGTATACAAAAAAGTAGATTTTTTAAGATTAAGATGGAATAAATAGAGTATACATAGCTAAATTCATAATTTTATGTTGATATAGGAATTAAGAAAAAATGTATAATTGTTGTTGTTAGTATGAAAATTGAATCAGAAACGAGAAGGTGGGTAAGGAATAAGAGTTTTCAATACTTAAGTGCCGATTTTTAGTTAAATAAAAAAATTTAGTATATTTTTTTATGCTACAAATATGTAATAAATTATTTGAGTTTTTACCAAAAACTCCCTCAAAAAATACAATTTATAAAAAACCCACGTAAGTTATGATTTTACAAAAAACTCCTTTTGCCAAAAACGAAATTTACAAAAAAAGACAAAAAAAAAAAGGGGCTACCAACTAAGGGATTATAACTTTTCATAATTCATTCGAAGCTCCGTATTTATCAGTTATAACTTACATTTATCAGTTGTTTAACTGATAAATATTATTAGTTGTTTTGGTTAAAATAACTGATAAATTATCAGTTATTTTGAAAATTTTTTGCACTTATTATTTGATTAATCAGTTAAACAATCGATAAATACCAAGTTGAACAACTGATAAATACGGCGGTTTTGTAAGAATTATACTCCCTCCGTCCCAAAATGTTTGTCCCATTTGACTTTTTTGTTGAACTTTGACCACAAATTTATGAGAGATTAATCATGTTCATGAAGTTCTAAAAGTTGTTATTGATAATATTATTAATGGTGAATCAATAGGAATTTTTAGAATTTCATGAACATAATTAAATTGTCATATATTTGTGGTCAAAATTCAGCAAAAAAGTCAAATGAAACAAACATTTTGGGACGGAAGGAGTAAAAAATTATAATTTATTCATTGGTAGCGCGTATATGTTTTTGCCAATTCAATATATCAAAGAGTTTTTTTTTTTTTTTTGTAATATTCAAAGAGTTTTTTTTGTTAGTTTTCAACTTATTTTTTTTTTTGTTTTGTAAAATTCATCATTCAAAAGAGTTTTTGGTAAATGTTTCTAAATTATTTAATGTTTAAAAAATTGACAAATTAATGAATACACACTTATTATAGAAATATAGGAAGTATTGTCTTAATTTACAAAAGTAACAGGGGTGCGAGTGTAAACAAATCATCCTAATCCCACACCATGGAGTTCTGACTTTTTTGAGCCCTGCGGTTGCGGCAGCTAAAAACCCATCAAACAAACCGCAGCACAGTTCTCTCTCTCTCTCTCTCTCTCTCTCTCTCTACTTTGAGAGAGACGAAGATTTGTCTGATTCTGGACAACAACAAATTTTCGTTTCATCCATTTTTCGATCTCCAAACCGTAAGTCCCCCGAATTTCTACCTCCAATTTCGATAGTCAACCGAACATGATTCCTAATTGTATCTGGATTTTTGAAATTTCGATTACAATTGCTGTTATTGACTTGATTTCATGTAGGATTTGGGTTTGAAGTCTTTTTGTGTTTTAATTTATGTTATTTTTATTATCATCATTATTTTACTTAGATTTTTTGATTTTCTGCTCTGGCAATTCAACTATCTTTAAGCATGTATCTACATTGTTTAAATGTATAAGGATGAAATGGATCTGACTCACTCCATAGTTTTTTTTTTTTTTGTTCCAGCTAAATGCGTGTCTACTATAACTTTCAATTTACACAAGTACATTGGAGCAGTGGGGGAAGTCAAGATTTTTGTAGAATATCATATGATGTAATACCTAGATTTAATTAAATGGGGGTGGGGGCAAACGTAAAATTTAGTGTTATTTTTTCTAGATCAAAAGGGGGGGGGGGGCAAAGTACATCTTTTCATGGCAATTTTTGTATTTTTATTTTTTTTGAAAATTTACTTGTACTTATTTGGTACATTTTCAAAAGTAAAGGGGAACAATTGCCCCCTTAATACCAAGCCATGGCTCTTCCCCTGCATTGGAGTTAAGAAACTCTCAAATCAGCATAATTTAGTTTTATTTGGTCTAAATAAACATTAGAGGAAAAGACTACTAGCACTCCCATTCATGCCATAGCATCCTTACACGAGTAGGAGTTTAAGTTGTGTGCTATTGCCTTTTGGTTTAGAGACTCATTATTTTATTGAGTTTGTTTTGTTGCTAAAAGACTTTGTTTCCATCCTTAAATGCTTCATGGAAAATTATCATGAAACATACATTAATATTCCCTCCATCCCAAAATAAATGTACAAATTTTCAAAACAGTTGTCCCAAAATGAATGTCACATTTTTGATAAGTTACTAATTCTCCCTCATCATATAACAAATTCTAATTCACCCTTATAGTTATACTCATGATGCAATATGATGAGAATTAAGAGTTTGTACGTACTTGTGTTGCCAAACATGCTTAAGTTTAATCTTTTTCTAATGTCCCTCAAGGTGAAATTTTGACGGAGGGAGTAGTATTTTCTGTTTCAGAACTATCCTCACGATACCAAAGCTTGTGAATGGGTGGTCATAGTGATAAAATTTACGAATATAAAATAAACTTTTAAAATATAAGCAGGCCATCAAACTATAAGGCATCACAAAGGAATCATATAGATAAATGCAACAAGCAATGACCAAAATAATCTAAAGATGAGAAGACAAATATCTCACCAAGTTATATTCAGCCATTTCCTGCTTGATTGAATGGTTTATAGCTTTGGTCGGCATAACTAGTTAATGAACATTTGAAAACATCGGCCAGGGGGCCTAAATATTTGTAGAGCCATTTAACCCACAAGTTAGATACTTAAAGTCTGAAAGGAACATATCATCTACACTACATCAAACCAAAGTGCTCTACAGGATGCTGGGTGTCTTTCAAGAGAACACTTAATTTGAATCCATGCTCGATTTTTTTCATTTCAATTACAAGATCGTACCCAATATACTTGCCAAAGTACGCAAGGATTTGAGTACCAGAACGGATTGCAATGACAAGAAAAGAGTGAACTTAGCAATTTATCATCTGACACTGAAATCCTCGTGTGTTTTGGCACGTATACTGGATATGTGTTCTATTGAAAGACACCCAACAATTCATAGAGCAATTAATGTCAGATTTTAAGGGGATCATACGTGTCTATCTGACTTTCAAAATCCAACTTGTGGATTAAATGGCTTGATATATTCTTTGGTGCCCTTTGGTCGTGTTTTCAAATGCTCAGCTATGGAAACTATGCCTACCAAAGCTATATATCGCCCAATCAAGCAGGAAATGGCTGAATTTAACTTTGTTAGATATTTTTCTTCACATCGTTAGATTATTTTGGTCATTGCTTCTTGCATTTATCTAGATGCTTCCTTTGTGATACCTCGAAGTCTGATGGCCTGCTTACAGCTTTTAATTATTTCTTTTATTGCGGTAATAACCTTGTAAAGTTTGAATTTACCCACTTTTTTCTGTTGAGTGTCCATTCTTTGAAGTCTCTAAATGGATATTTGTCTACTCTATGCTCATTGGATGGAAAGTGGTTATGTGATTTTTACATACTTACTCCTAAGGAGTACTTTTTATGTCTGGTACTAGCTTATTGAAATCATAAATGGATTATACGTATCTCTTAAAAAGTGCTTGGTTAAATAGGAAAATAAGGTCTAAAAGACAAATTTTATTCCATGTTAGTGTTCCTTAATCCCCAAATTATTTTAATCCCCAAATTATTTTGGGACTAAGGCTTTGTTGTTGTTGTTAGTGTTCCTTAATCTCCGAACAAATGCGATAAATACTAATCGTAACTTCAGATAGGCACCGGATATTGATATCCCATGGAATTTATGTGCAGGTGACTGATCATTAACACAAATTATAAACAAAAGGTTCTCATGGGTGTGTCAGAAGAAAACAGTTCACTGTTCCCAATTTTCATTTTGACAATGATTGCGCTACCTTTAGTGCCTTATACTATACTCAAGTTATGTCGTGCTGCTTCAAAGAAGGCAAAGAGCATCAACTGCCAGTGCGCAGTTTGCTTTCGCTCAGGAAAATACCGAAAATCAATCTTTCATAAGGTTTCCTTCTATTGCTGGTTATGGTATTCTTTGTCCTATTGAATATTCTCGTCAATTCTTAATCTGCTTAACTTTGGTCTCTAAATTCAATGTTGCAGATCTCAAATGTCTCAACATGCAGTAATTTGACGTTGGTGCTGATGTGGGTCATGATGGCTGTTCTAGTGTACTACATTAAAAATATAAGTCGTGAGGTAAGTATTTTGTAGGTATTATATCAGATGGACAATATGATAATTTGACCCATTCCAGTGAGGAATTATTTTTGTTATTACTTTTCCCCTTCTGCAGATTGAGGTATTTGAGCCATTCAGTATTCTTGGCTTAGAACCTGGAGCATCTGATGCAGAAATAAAGAAGGCATACAGGAAAGCTTCTATTCTATATCACCCTGATAAAAATCCAGATCCAGGTTGAAAATGTGTCAATCTTGCGTAATGCATTCGAGTTTATCTGATGACTTTGTAACAGTAACTTTCTTAATGTGCTTTTGCTTAAATCCAGAGGCCAATAAGTATTTTGTGGAAAAAATTTCGAAGGCTTATCAAGCTCTCACTGACCCAATTTCCCGTGAAAATTATGAAAAGTATGGTCATCCTGATGGTAGACAGGTACTCCTTGATCTTGTTTTCACCTTCATTTGGAAAAGTGTTGGCTATCTTGATATTTTGAATACTTTTGTAACTGTTAACTGCTGATGCTATGTTGTATTGCAGGGGTTTCAAATGGGAATAGCTCTTCCGCAGTTTCTGCTCAATATAGACGGTGCATCTGGTGGGATACTCTTACTCTGGATAGTTGGGGTCTGTATTCTACTGCCATTGGTGATAGCTGTTGTATACTTGTCGAGATCTTCAAAATATACTGGAAATTTTGTCATGCATCAAACGCTGTCAGCTTATTATTACTTCATGAAACCTTCATTGGCTCCAAGGTGCGATGCTTATTTCTTTGTAGATGGATAGTAACAGTCATTCTAATGAGTTGTTATTCCTTGGAGTTTAAGACCCAGTAATATATATATATATATATATATATATATATATATATATATATATATGTGTGTGTGTGTGTGTGTGTGTGTGTGTGTGTGTGTGTGTGTGTGTGTGTGTGTGTGTATATGTATATTATTTTCTTATGATATTCACAGGTGTAAGCATAATTACAAACTTCTTGCCTATATGAATAGCGGGACATGTCAGCCACTATTTTGATATTTGTGAGAAGAGATTGTTGCTTGATTGTTGAGCATGCATGACCTATGTTGCAATTGAAATGGAAAAAATTCATAGATTGTTAAAATCGCTCAACTCCCCCCCCACTCCAAAGATAGAGAGAGAGAGAGAGAGAGAGAGAGAGAAGAAAGTAACACTAATAATACTCCCTCCGTCCCAATTTAAACCTCAAAAAAATTTGGGCTAAAGTATCAAGGAGGGGATGTTTTTATTATATTATATTGAAAGTGGGGTAGGGTGTCGTGATTATAGAAATAGGAGAGAGAAAGTGTAGTAAAGAATAGTTAGTGGATAGTTGTTGTGAGTATGATATGTGGGGCCCATTGAATAAAGAAGTATTATAACCTTTCCATTTTGGGATTTTGAAGTTTAAAATGGGATACCCTTTTGGGAAATTTTTGAAGTTTAAATTGGGACGGAGGGAATATATGAGATAGAGACCAAAATAACTATTCAGGTTCGTACAAAAGCCCGTGGAAATTCATTCATCGCGTGTCCATTCCTCATATTCACAGGTGTAAGCATAATTACAAACTTCTTGCCTATATGAATAGCGGGACATATGTCAGCCACTATTTTGATATTTGTGAGAAGATATTGTTGCTTGATTGTTGAGCATGCATGACCTATGCTGCAATTGAAATGGAAAAAATTCATAGATTGTTAAAATCGCTTAACAACCCCCCCTCACTCCAAAAAGAGAGAGAGAGAGAGAGAGAGAGAGAGAGAGAGAGAGAGAGAGAGAGAGAGAGAGAGAGAGAGAGAGAGAGAAGAAAGTAACACTAATAATACTCCCTTCGTCCCAATTTAAACCTCAAAAAAATTTGGGCTAAAGTATCAAGGAGGGGTTGTTTTTATTATATTATATAGAAAGTGAGGTAGGGTGTTTTTTTTTTTTTTGATACCCAGGTTTCCTAGCTTCGCCGGACTAAGTCCTGGACCACCAGCCACCGGCCCCTCAGTGACTGACAGTGACTGACGGAGGTAAACCGCGGGATATGCCCGAGATTGTCAGGGTGGCAGCACCCCTTATACTCCTGACCCCAAGGGAACCCTCCTACATGGCGCTTACATCACTCTTACATCACTAATTAATTGGCTGCTCCAGCCAAGATTCGAACTCCCCACGCTAAGGTTGCAAGCCAAAAATGCCGCTTATCGCTAAAGTCATCAAGGAGGGCAAGTGAGGTAGTGTGTTGTGATTATAGAAAGTGGATAGGAGAAAATATGGTAAAGAATAGTTAGTGGATAGTTGTCGTGAGTATGACATGTGGGGCCTATTGAATAAAGCTTATTATAACCTTTCCATTTTGGGATTTTTGAAGTTTAAAATGGGATACCCTTTTGGGAATTTTTGAAGTTTAGAAATTGGGACGGAGAGAAAAATATAGACGACCAAAATAACTATTCGGCATAAAAGCCCGTGGAAATTCATTCATCGCGTGTCCATTCCTCATATTCGGTTAAAGGTTGGTAATGGGGCTAAGATTCATTTTGGGAAGACACTTGGACAGGTAATTCTCCTTTACGGGACCTTTATCCTCGTTTATATTGTCTTTCGTCATTACATTGGGCCCCTATTGTTGATTTCCAAGTGTCTGGGGAGAGGGGTGATGAAATTTCTTGGAATTTCCAGTTCTTTCGTAATCTTAATGATAGAGAAGTTGTTGTGTTGCCCTTCTTTCTTCTTTAGCCCATGTTCATATGTCTAATAACATCGTTTTTCGTGTCTGGTATTTAGAGGGCTCTTGAAATTATTCTCGTAAATCCTTTTTAAATTTCTTAATCCGTAGTCCTACTCCACCTCCCTTTCCTATCTCGTCGTATATTTGGAAATCAAAGTCTCCTTTCAAGATTCGAGCATTTATGTGGATTCTGGTTCTTAATTAACTCAATACAAATGATAAGTTGCAGATTCGTACGCCAGCTAAATGTCTTTCACCAAATTGATGCGTGATGCAGGGAGTCAGATGAAACACATGATCATCTCTTTCTTCTTTGTAATGTTGCTCGATATCTTTGGAACTGTTTGTTTCAGGTGGTCGAAGAAGGGTGGGTGAGTCCAGAGTCCATATCTTCTTTTCTCCTAATTAAGTTCACAGGATTTGGTAAAGGAGGAGATGTGAGAATTTTATGGGATTGTGGGGTTTTTGCGGTTTGTTGGTGCCTTTGGATGGAGAGAAATTTGAGGATTTTTAAGATTTTTTTTTTTACCGAAGCATCTCCTGTGGGATAAAGTTGTGGCTTTAGCTTCTCTTTGGGCTTATGCCAATGGTGCCTTTCATGGGCTATCACTAAATGTTTTGAAGAGTGATTGGGTTGCTGCCATCGTTTAATTGTAGCTTTTATGTTTTATGTATTTTTCTTTCTATCTCTATTTTAGATGAACTGCTTGTCCCATCCTTTGTAATTTGATCTTCATATAATACAATCTTCTTTTCTTATTTTAAAAAAAAAAGAAGCAACACATGCATATACGATTATACGGGCACCCACATCATTTCTTGGCTGGTTAACTTATCCCGACCAATGGGCATCACTTAAGCTGGAAGGATTTTCACACTTCACATGATAATATACTAGCACACATACCTATTCTATGTTTGTAACCATTTTCTCTGTGGCTTCTCTTTTTGTGATTAGCTTATCCTGTTTTACGTTAGGACTTACCTCAAATTATTATTTCGCTTCAAACTTGCAGCAAAGTTATGGATGTCTTCATCAAGGCTGCTGAATACATGGAAATTCCAGTTCGTAGGCCTGACGCAGAACCCCTTCAGAAGCTATTTATGCTAGTGAGAAGTGAGTTGAACTTGGATTTGAAGAACATCAAACAAGAGCAAGCAAAGTTTTGGAAGCAGCATCCAGCATTAGTTAAGGTGAAGTCCTGACTTTGATCTCATACATAAGAATAAAATGGTCCTAATAGTCTGTTTTTTTTTTTTTTTTTAACTTGTGCCTATTGGGTTAGAAGAATTTGCTGTTATTACCTTCCTATCCTCTTGGTTTTCAGACAGAGTTGTTGATCCAAGCTCATTTAACTCGTGAAACATCAGCTTTATCCCCAGAATTGCATCGTGACTTCAAACGTGTGCTAGAGCTTGCACCTCGACTTCTTGAAGAACTAATGAAGGTATTTTGTTGATACTCTGGTTTTTATCTAATCAGTGTAGTTTCACTAAATATTTAGCTGCATTATCTTATGAAGTCGTGTTTCCTAGATTTCGAAATTCACTCGCTGGCTGCTGTCGACATATATCAGAAAAAGGCTAATATCAAGAAAGGAATTATCAAGAGCTGTTTTCGATATTTGTAGTCCGGGAGTTCTTATTAAGCTGATGACAGTTTGTACTATTTAGATTAGAGTACAAGTGAGAACCTAATAATATCATATCTTAACCATTCAGTAATAATGATAACAACCCTAATAAGCAAATCCCAGTGTTCTCAAAGGAGCATGGAAGCTGGCAGTCAATCACATTGCATTTTGGGGGAGTCTTAATCAATTGTGCCATTGTTTTTTTTTTTTTTTTTTTTTCAATTTTCATTAGAAGTCCCGAAACCCTCGCTGACATTCGTTGCTAGTCCGTAGCTAATATGTCAAACCCTAAATCTTAGTTGGATTGCAATAAGTCAATAACCGAAGCACCAAAGAACTCCTCTGCAAATTTAATAACACTATGCTGTGCTCAAGGAGTCCTGCGTTCCATTTTGGAGTGCTTTATTTTTATGTATTGTTTCAAATAGCTATTTTCTACTAACAGCAAGCTCATATTTTGTACATCTTGTGCAGTCACTAGTTCACTAAAGATTTAAAATGTCAGGTCCCACCCTACATTAGTTGTGCAGTTGTATGACCATACTTGGTGTTTACAGCTATTCTTCTTCATTTTCTTTTCTTAGCATTATTGTTTTTCTTGCCCCCTACTAATACTTATTCATTGCTTGTATAGATGGCAGTTATACCACGCACCGCTCAGGGGCATGGCTGGCTAAGGCCTGCCGTTGGGGTTGTTGAGCTTTCTCAGTGTATCATTCAGGTATTCTGAAGGACTATTGACTGAAAAATCATCGCAATTTATATCTATGCTGGTGGATTTACAATTTTGATTATGGGAGAAGATTTGTAGATTATTTGGTAAAGAAGTTATATCAAAAGTATGAGTAGCACTATTTCGAGATTGTGATACATTGAACAAATCACACTGAAACTTTTGACCTACCTATCGGTGTTCAATATTTTTTTTGTGGGGTGGGGGGATTAAATTCCTTGGTAAATTCGTAGGCAAGGCCATGCGTATGAACTGCCCTTGTTTGGTCTGCATCATTTCTGGTAGTGGACTGTGTACTATGCATGCAGAAAGATAGGTTGTCAGAGTTTACTTCGTAATTTCTTTTTTACCTATAGAATTGTCATATGATTGTCTAGAACACTAGCATTTTCCAAGTTCATTTGTGTATATAACCTGGTTTACAACATTGCTAATTTATGGTCAAGTCCTGATGATGACTCGAGAGTGGTGCAACTTATGCAGGCAGTTCCCCTTGGTTCAAGGAAAGCTGCTGGAGGATCTGCAGACGGTATTGCACCTTTTCTGCAGCTGCCTCATTTCAACGAGACCATTACAAAGAAAATAGCCCGCAAGGTTAGCAATCTTTTACTTTTTTTTTTTAATAAAAAAAATGAAAATATTGCAAGTTATAATTATTCTCTATAGTTTTATGGAGTATGATACTCCCTCCATCCTGGAATGATGTTCCTATTTTGCTTGTCCTAAAAAGTTAGTCTCATTTCTACAATTGGGGTATTAAAGTATATGAACTTCCAAAACTACCAAGCTAAGATGACCATATATTCATGGTTTCGTAATGAACTTCTATGATAGTTGCCATTCATTAAGGACAATTATGTCAATGAGAATACATTGTTAAAAAGCTTGAATAGTCAAATGACACTAACTTTGTGGGGCGGAGGGAGTATATTGATGAACTAAATTTTTCTTTCATTAGCAGAAGGTTAGAACACTTGAGGAGCTTCGTGAAATGAATATTGAGGACCGTGCTGAGCTACTTTCTGAAGTCGCTGGATTTTCTTCTTCTGAAGTACAAGATGTGGGGTCCGTCCTAGACATGATGCCTTCCATAACAGTTGAAGTTACCTGCGAGACTGAAGGAGAAGAAGGCGTACAAGAAGGCGACATTGTCACACTTCAAGCTTGGGTGAATCTCAACCGTACGAATGGCTTGATCGGCGCACTTCCCCATGCCCCACACTACCCTTTCCACAAGGAAGAAAACTACTGGTTCTTGCTCGCCGACCCCACTTCCAATAATGTCTGGTTCTCCCAGAAGCTCAGTTTCATGGACGAAGCAGCAGCTATAACTGCAGCTTCTAAAGCGATTGAGGAAACCATGGAAGGTTCTGGTTCAAATGTGAAGGAAACTAGTAATGCAGCACGTGAAGCGGTGGAGAAGGTTAAGAGTGGGTCCCGGCTTGTGATGGGGAAGTTCCAGGCCCCAGCGGAAGGAAATTACAATTTGAGTTGCTTTGTACTTTGTGACTCGTGGATAGGTTGTGATGTGAAGACGGGCGTGAAATTGAAAGTATTGAAACGGACCCGAGCCGGGACCCGAGGTGGGGTCCATTTGACGGAGGAAGGGCCCCTATTGGAAGAGGGTGTGGAGGAGGAAGAGGAAATCGAAGAGGAATATGATGATGATGATATTGAGAGTGAGTATAGTGAAGATGAAGAAGATGAACGCGATACAAAGAAGGGTCCCGCCAATGGCACTGCACACGGATCAAGTTCAGAGAGTTCGGGATCTGACGAGGAGTGAACAATTTTTTTTTTTTTTTTTGTCAGAAGGTAATACAGAAGAGAAAAGGAAAAGAAAAATAGATAAATAAGTACCCTTTTTGTTTTTGGGTATATTAGATATTGAAAGTGTACAACACACAAGTCACAAATGTTGGATTTGTAACATGGCAAGAGCTTGGTTACCTTTTAATGTTGCATTTTCAATATCTCCAAACAGGCCAGCCGAACTGGGCGAATTGAGACGGGACAGGATTTAGGGCGCGCTTTAGCCCGTTTGAAGACAAATCCATGTGGTCCAAGCCAACTCCGCCCAGCTCGAACAGACGCGGGTAGCCCGCTTGAACATCATCAGTTTATGTGATGGAGCAGACCATCTGCCAGGGCAAATAGTTGTTCTTTTGCAGACCAATTATTTTTGACCATATGAAATACTCCCACCTTCTTTTAATGAATGTCTTAAAAAATTACAAATTGCTATTGATCGATAGCAAATTTAAATGAGATTTCGATATTTATTTAAAGACAAAGGGAGTAATTTATACTCCCTCCGTCCCAGACCAAGGGTATATGGGGGGATTTCACGCTTCTTAAGAAATTTTTTAAAAAATGAATAAAAGTTAAATGTGAGATAGGGAATAGTAATTAAATGTGTGGTAGGAAATATGAGAGATAATGTAAAAGTTAAATGTGTGGTAGGGAATAGGAGAGAGAATGTAAAAGTTAAAAATATTTAATAGGAGAGAGAATGAGTGAGAGGAATAGTAGTTAAATGTGTGGTAGGAAATAGGAGAGAGAATGTATAAGGATATAATGAATGGTTTTTTTGTAAATATATGAAGATGATAAGGGTATTAATATATTCAAAAACTTGCCTTTTTTGGAAATGAACTCTTGGTCTGGGACGTCCCAAAAGGGAAAGATGAACCCTTGGTCTGGAACGGAGGGAGTACTCCCTCCGTCCCATTAGTATTAGCACAAACACTGTTTGCGCGGGAATTAAGGAATATGATATTTTAATAAAATGTTGTGAGTGTAAAAGAATGAGTGGAGAGAGAATGAGTGGAGGTGTAATAAATTATAATGGTGTTGTGAGTATTAAAATAATGTAGGAGAGAGAATGAGTGGGGTTGGGTGAATATTTTATTAATATAAAGTTTCCTTTTTGGGAGTGTGCGGATATTAGCGGGACGCCCAAAAAGGAAAGTGTGCTAATATTAGCGGGACGGAGGGAGTATTATTTTATCATAAATGGATATTCATTGTACTTTTTCTATAAAATAAAGGAAACTAATTCTAAAGTGCTTTCAGACTACCCACAATTGTGACTTCCGTTGTGGGAATTGTGACTTCCGTTGTGGGTCACGACCAAAAAAAAAGAAAGAAAGAGAAAGTTTAGGAAATGCCATGACCTAGTCGGCCAGCCAACCCAGGTTGGGTCACAAAAAATGTTTTGATTTTGTACACATATCATCTTTTCATTGGGTGACATGTGTTTATATAAATATATTTTTAAAACTAGTATATTTTATATAATTGTATAAAATAAAAAAATAAAAAATATGTCAAAATTCATAAATTTTTTTTTTTTTCAAAATTCAAGAATTTATAATTGTATGGGTAATTATTTTTTAAAAAATAAAATGATACATATTTTAGGTAAGTTAAAGTAAAGAAAAATAAATATTTTATTAAAATGTTGGGTTGGGTTATATCACTAATGAGAGTATAAATTATATAATGTTGAGATTTATGTATATGAAAATGAGAAAAAATAATATTTTATTTAAGATTAAATTGGATTGGATCACTGATGGATAGTTTCAGACTCTCAGTAACACAAACAAATAAATACCCTTAATTCCTTTATATTATTACAAGTATAAATATGATAATACAGTTGACAAAAGCGTAGAACTGAATACATATTTCATTAGTTTGACTTTCGCAATCAGATTAAGGGAGTCCAAAAAAATAATACTATCACTTTAACTTTTAATAATGGTCAACTCAATTGTTGAGTAGGTCTTCTGAAAAACTAGTTTTCTCAAAATATTATGAAAAAACTAATTTTCATCATTATTCATTTCTCTTATTAGTTAGGCTTAGTGTTTAAAAACTAGTTATTTCGTATGTTATCAAAAAACTAATTTTTCACAAGAATTTGACATTGTTGTTATTAATAACAACTTTTAAAATTTTATAAGATAATTAGATTGTATATACTCCCTCCGTTCAAGTAGTTACTTCACAGTTACTGTATTCACGTAAATTAAGGAGTGAGTATTATATTGAAAGTGTTGTGAGTGTGAAATTAAAATAGGAGAGAGAATGAGTGGAGGGAATAATAAATTATAATGGTGTTGTGAGTATTAAAATAATGTAGGAGAGAGAATGAGTGGAGGGAATAGTAAAGATTCCTTTCCATTTTGGAAAAGAAACAAAGTGTGAAGTATGTAATTGAACGCCCAAAATAGAAAATGTGAAGTATGTAACTGGATGGAGGGAGTAGTTATTAATCAAAGCACAATTGAATTACCACTAAAATAAAGTAATTCCTTTTAATAATATTTTATCAAATTCCAATTGAATTAATTTTTAAAATGCAGATGTGAGGATAATTACGTCAGCTAAATGTCAAAATCTTAGAAAAATTCAGTTTTTCCAAGTAATTTGAAAAAACTAGTTTTTAAAAGCGCATGATGGAATTTTTGTAATTAACTAGAACTTTTTAAAAAATACACGACGACATTTTTGTAAATAATTGGATTTTTTTTAAATGATGATGTGAAATTTTCGTAAATAACCGAAACTTATTAACACCTCTTACCTTTTTTGTAACTAAAATTGACACTTTTTATCACACTGTACATGACACTTTTTTTTTAATACTAACACTGCTGCACTATTTAACAATAACACATGCATTAGAAAAATACCAACTAACACAATTTTACGCTAGATCTGGCACCGAATCTTTTTAGAAAAACTAATTTTTCATAAAACTTGCTCCAACTAAGTTATGAATTTGGGGTTATTTAGTCCGACGATATAGTAGTTTGTCTGTATAAAAAATCAAGATCGTACATAGAAATTGGGCTGCACATAGGGTCAAGATCATATATTAGGTAAACGAAAGGACGATATGCAGAGCCATAACTGATATCTATATAAATTCTTAAATATGAACTATCGAGAGATCGAGATGAAATATATATACTTCCTCTGTCCCACGATAATCTGTACAGTTTGACTTTTTATGAAGTTTGACCATACAATAACGAGAAACTAGAACATTTTAATGAAATTTTAAAAGTTGTTATTGATTTATTACTAACAATACTAACAATTAAAAGTTCTTAAATTTAATTATAATATATCAATTTCTCGTAATTGTATGATTAAATTTCATAAAAAGTCAAACTGTGCGAATTATCGAATTATCGTGGAGGAATGGAGGGAGTATACTTTTTTAAATATGAACTATAGATAATAGAGATGATATAGGACTCGTATTTTGAACAGCATATACACAAGGGTTAGGAATGTAAATAAACCATCCTATCCAACCCCCACATACTATAATAATGACTCTTAGAGCCATCACAAAACAACAACGTTGCGGCAGGCAGCTACAAAAACCCATCCGGCACAACTCTCTCTCTCTCTCTTTCTCTCTCCACTTTTGAGCCGACGACGACTTGTGTGGTTCTGTTCATCAACAAATCGTTCCCAGTCCCATTCATCTCCACTGAATCATCCATCCTTTCTCGATCCTTCCCTTCCAATCCACTGTAAGTCCCCCAAATTTCTACCTCCAATTTCGATAATCTATCGACAACTGATTCTCGATTGTATCTGATTTCTTGAATTTTTGATTTCAATTGCTGTGGATTGACTTCAGTTCGTGTAGGATTTGGATTTGAAGTGTTTATTTGGTCTGATTTTTGCAAGGTTTTCTGTGTTTTTGTGTGTGTTGGCAGTGGATTTACTGTGTATTCGTTAATTTGGGGGAACTGGTTGGATTTGGCTGCTTATTTCTGATTCTGACAAGCCTTGATTTTTTGATCTTGGTTTGATTTTTTGCTCAGTTGACTTGTTCTCTTCTTTGCAAATTAGGTAGTGGTTTACTTTTGTGGTAAGTGGACACTGCGTGTTTTTGTGTGTGCTGTGCTGTGCTCTAGGGCGGGGCCTTATTTAGAAGAAAAAGATGATTTTTTCTCTCTCTCTCTCTCTCTCTCTATATATATATATATATATATATATATATATATATATATATATATATATATATATATATATATATATATATATATATATATATATATATATATATATAGTATCTCGTGGAGCTGTTCATATGTCAAAATGAGGGCTTAAATCTGGTTAGTTGAATTTTCTGTGCCTGTGAAGCTATTGGACAATATTGATTATACTAGCTCTCATAATTCTTGATGTTAAAAATTTGGGTGATTTTATTTTGATTTGTTATACCCATGGTGTTGCTCTAGTGATGGATTTTCGGTGGTAGGATGTTGACAGGAAAAATCCTGGATACATTGGACTGTAAGGTCATATGAATTTAGACACCGGTGTCACATTGGCACATGGGGAAATGTATTGATTTATAACCAGCAATAAAAGAGCTGTTAATGGAAACTAATCAAGAGCGTGCGCCATCTAAATATTAGCCTGCAGTTAGATTGTTGGATATATAAATATAACCTAAGCGATTCATGTAGTTGAAAATTTAACGAAAGAATCTAATTCCTGAAATAAGCAAAATCATTCTTAAAGAAATTCAAAGACTCTAGCCGCCGTGTGGGTCTGAACTTTTTTTCTTAAACGTTTTCCTTTTCTTCGTAATGCTTTCTCATTGATTTATTCCGCGACGTTCTTCCCGAACGGAAAGCTAATTCCCAATTTTCCTTTCGTATTTTCTTGCTTTTGGTTTTCACAAGTTAGTTTCTTTCTTATTTATATCAAACCATAGATAGCTAATTAGCACGCATCCCTTTGTTCTTTTTGACAATAAAAGCCGAAAGTGCTATACTGGAGAGGATAATGATTGATGTATCATGATTGGGCATTTAGATCTTCTATAATCCTTTATGGAAAGCTTGCTTTGAAAGTCAGAATATGCCTCTAACGAAACAATTTTCTTTCACTTCTTACTCTTATAGAAGTTATACGTATCCTTAGATATTGTAATTCTCTGATGGGATGAATGGATAAGGTCTATGTATGCATTATTCGCCATATCCTCTCAAGCACTTTGTTTTTGACAACTTTTAGTCTTCTCGCCTTTTTCTAGATTTCCCTACTGTCCCTTTGTCGTTGTCACCTTTCCATTTCGTATCTTATTTCTTATATTTGTTTTTATGAGACATCAGTAATTTGCTCTTAAGAGTCAATGTTTATGAATAGCCTGTTTTTTGAATGAGAAGTATTTTAACGTGAATGGGGGAAGCACTTGAATTTTCCTCCACCGTGCCAAGTAACAAAAATGTGGAGTTAATCTCCAACCATTTGAAAAGAGTTCTGCATACACTTTTAGCCTTCAAGTCCTCTATGTTTCCGTTTGAATCAGCCGATTCACCTATTGTTGCTCGCCCATATCTCCTTTATATTATTTACTAATCTGTCCTAATCGTAGATCTATCTATGTTGTGTTTTAGTTGTAGACCTGGAATTTTTACGGCATACCTGAAATAAGTATATTTCCTATACGTATTGATGTTATGATTTCTTTATCATTCACCTATTGGTTTGTCAATACGTCTACCTTCCCTCCCAGAAGCCTCCTCCTCCTCCTCATCATCATCATTCTCTGTGTGTGTTTGGGGGGGGGGGTGTTCAAGCTTTTGTTAGAGGCAATTCAGTGAACTTGTTTGAAGAAAACTGATAGCACCATAGAAGCCTCTGATCAACCCCCTCCTGCTCTCTAGGAGGCTTCAAATCATTGTTCCACCCCCATGAATGATGGCCTGATAATGCATATGGACTGTGCTCTCTTTTTTACTATTTTTTGTATGTATTTATTTTAGTGGTGGAGAAGGGGGAGAGGGTATATTGTAATTTGTTTATTTCTAATAATTACTGAGGTATTACATTGTGAACCGTAATAATTTTTTTATGTTTCTTTCTGTTTATTATTGATTTATTAGGATGACAATGAGTGACAAGGGAGACAAGATATGCCCGCTATGCACCGAGGAGATGGATTTGACCGATCAACAACTAAAGCCATGCAAATGTGGTTATGAGGTGTCAACATCATTCTATCTTATGTTATGGCCAAGCTTTAGGTTTACTAATATTCTTTTATTTCATGTCTTCTTCCAGGACATTTTCTTATGTGCTTGCCCGAAATTTTGTGTTTAGAAATGAATATAAGGAACTTCTTGTGTCAGCTTGTGCATGTATATTGGGGGGGGGTTCACCATTTAACAAGAAGAAATAAACAATCATTAGTATAAAGAATGATGCCCATGATGGTAAAAAGATAAAATCAGGATGAGAGTGGAGCATGTTAAATTCCGTTGTTCCGTCTTGCACATGAACTGATGGACCCATTAGTTTGAAGAAAAAATGAAGAACAATTTATGGGAAAGTTGTCAAAAAAATGAATTTAGAATTTAAATGGAGCAGGTTAACTATTTTATGTTAGTTATGCTATTCCATATGACTAGAAGAGTCTAAATTTGTAAGTACTACTGCTATCTTCAGATTATTTTTGTATTCACAAGATGCAATTTCTGCAGATTTGCATTTGGTGTTGGCATCATATTATGGGCATGGCTGAGAAGGATGCAACTGAAGGCCGGTGTCCCGCATGTCGTACACCTTATGATAAAGAAAGAATTGTGGAGATGGCATCCAACTGCAGAAGGTTGGGTGTTTGATAGAAATTGTGTGAACTTATACTCTTGTTTGATGTCTTTTATAATCATATACACGAAGCAACTAATTTGCTACATTCATGGAACATTCTTTCTTACACAGTGTGGTTGCTGAAACCAAAGTGGAGCGTAAACAAAAGGTGCAAAAGGCAAAACCAAAAGCATCTGAAGTAAGGAAGCATCTTGGTGACGTTCGAGTGTTTCAGCGGAATCTGGTGCATGTTATCGGGCTGCCTCTTAGCATTGCTGATGAAGAAGTGAGTTTAGGATTTCAGTTCTTTATTTTCAACTGACCATCATTTGTATTTCTTTCTGCTTGTGTTGTCTTCTTTTATTCCATTTTCATTTCATTTTGTCTAAAGTAGATCATACTCTTACCAGCTTCTTAAGCGTCGAGAATACTTTGGTCAGTATGGAAAAGTTCTGAAGACATGTATTTCACGCACAGCAAATGGAACCATCCAGCATTCTTCAACTGACTGCTTTAGTTTGTAAGTGGATTACTAACACCTTGTTTCGCTCAGAAGATGCGATGCCATAGATTTTGAGAACTCTTACTGAATTTTTTCATTCTGCACAATTTCTATTTTTGAGTGGATCTTTGTCTGGCTATATTCAGCAGGATTATTAGTTTACTCTGTATTTACAGATCTGTAAAGTGATAATAGGATGGAGTCTTATGATCCCTTTCTCTCCCTGATACAAGTTGAGGGTTTTCAGTATTTACCTCCATGTATTATCTTTAAATAATTATCTTTCTCCTTTTTCCTGATAGATATATAACTTACTCAAAAGAGGAAGAAGCAGTTCGATGTATTCAGCTGGTCCACAACTTTATGTTAGAAGGTAGATGTTTGAGGTAAGAATTTTCTAGAGTTTCTAATTTGACAATCTTTGTTTCACAATCATGATGGACTTTGTAATCTTGCATTTTCAGGGCATGCTTTGGAACCACAAAATACTGTAATTCATGGTTAAAAAATGCGGTAAAGAATTCATTTAACTAGAAGCAATGCAATATAATTTGGTGTCATGATCATGGATCTGAACTTATGCAGTTCTTAATGTTTTTATGGTTCAGCCTTGTGTGAATCAGCATTGCTTGTATTTACATGAATATGGTTCCGAACAAGATAGTTTCTCCAAAGATGAAATGGCATCCGCTTTTGCAAGGTAAGACGGCAAACATCGAATAAGGCAACTCTTATTTGTGCATCCGAGTCATAGTTAAGGCTTACAGTAAGTTATACTCCGTCCTTCCAAGATAACATGTCGGGCTTGACTTGTCAAACATTTCTAGGATGGTGCTTTACTTATCCGTACCTTGTTTGTACTACATTAAAATTGCACTACACCTATTTCCTTTTTTATAAACGCGACATTTATTTGGGACAAACCAAAAAGGAAAACCCAACATATAGCATGGGAAGGAGGGAGTAATTAGTTTGCAATCATCTTTGAAAGAAAAGAAAAATCAGTGTTGGATAACTTTTACGGTTACTTATACCCTCCTTGCTTTGAATGTCTATTTACAGTTTGCAATCTGCTTTCTTACTCCGGCCTAAATTAAGTGGCATGTTAATTACTTGAGAAAGTTACATTGCATATTTTTATTAGCCATCATGTTCATACAACGAATTACATTATTTTTTGCTGATGGCACCATCTTTATCTAAGAAGGTAGTTGTGCTCCCCCTTTAGTGTCCAGAACGTCTGGTTTTTCCCGCTTAGCGATATTTGTTTTGAATCTAATCTATTAAATGGTTGACACGTAACTTATTAGTCGTCGAGTTATACTACGTTTCCTTTGCCATATTCACCTGATTTTTTTTATTTATTGGATACAAGTGAGCCATTTATCGCGTTTATCCCACCGGTATAACTTATCTGTTGTCTGTTAGTGTCCATCCTTCCTTTATATTCTCACTCTCTCTCTCTCTCAATCTTCTGCATGATCATTCATATTAGCCACGTCATACTTATTTTCATCTTGTATCTCTTTTGTTGGAGTAGAGTGCAGCAGACAATTGGTGCTATTCATAACATACAACTTCGGCCTGGGTATGTGCTACCTTCACCAGCAGATGAATATAATAATGTCAGCCCACCTAGTGCAGTGAAAACTAGTGATAAAACTACCTTACAAGTAAGCGCCCTGTTTCTTTGATTAATTTTATCGGGCACATTTTTTTGAAAGGTTTGTCCTTTTTGATATGCATTATGCAGTGTATTTTTGTTATTTAAATCTTGATCTTGGTTGTCTCTATACCCGGCTTTGAATAACAGAAAATATCTTCTCCTGATGTAAACACTGGAAAGCACGTTGGACTCACCCCGACAGCTTCAGGGTATTGAAATAATATTTCTTTTTGCCTTCTGGAACCCTAGATCACTGCGATATGAAATGCTAATGGTTTTCTACCTCTTATGCGTCAGTGTCAACATTGTCCCGGCCTGGCCGTCACTTCCAAATTCTTCAGGTTTGACTAGACCAGGCAAACAAAGAACAACAGATTCTGCCCGTGATGCCGTGATCCCTCCAGTTTTATGTCCAAAGAAATCGGAGCGTGCTGCCGTAAATGGATCTAAGAAGAATGAAGAAACCTTGGAATTGCATACTAATAGTAAACAGGATCCTTCAGAATCAGCAGTACATTCTGTTAGCAGAAATCACCATGAACATTCATCAAATATTAAAACACAAGTCTTTTCAACTTCATCTCCCCCCTTGATCACTCCCAGCAACCTATCACCTGGGCGAAATTCTCCCCCAAGGCAAGAAGGTGAAAATACTGCAACCTCATCCATACACAAACTACCTGTGGCATTAACCAGGCAGCAGAGCAGTAGTGGTCAAGATAAAGTTGAGAATACAAATATAGACGGTGAATTTCAAAGCGTAAGCTCAGAATCGTCATCCGTCGGCACATATAGTAGTAGTCTTGAAGATGAAAGCTCTATCACAGATGTCCCGGATCATGTTAATACTTCTGCGGGAGACACCACCATGGTCAATGCAAATTTTAGAAAGGAGGATGTACTTAGTATGGATGGCCAGGCACCAAAAGGTTCTGAAGGCATCTCTCATTTAACATCCTTGCTTTCACAAAATTTTGATGAGTCATCAAATCAGTCAAGTTGGGATTCTTGGAAATTTGATGGGGCTTTCATTGGAAATAAAATTGGTTCAGATCCTCAAGAGATACCTGCTAAACCTGATTTTTCTGCCTTTTCCTTGGCATCTCTTAACACCGCGTTGGACAATAAATGGCTTGATAGCTCAGAAAAGCTCTCAACTGGTATGGATAAGATGCCTGGATGCCCAGACCTGTTCGAAAATCTCAGAAATGGAACATCCTTCGGAAGATATGGAAGTAATATAACTAATGTCAGTGACCATGGAACTTCAGATTTTGGTGAGAGCCACATAATCTCGAATGTATTGTCAATGGACGGATGGGAGGATGGTTTGACTTCTTCAGACAACTTTGCTAAGTTGTTTGCTGAAGCTGATAGACAACACGGTTCTCACATACTGCGAAATGCTGGAAAAATTCAGAATGCCAATCAGTCCAGGTTCTCGTTTGCACAACAAGAGGATTTACCCATTCAAGCACCTGACTTGGAGCATCATTTTGGTCAAGCAGCCAATCAATATTTCCCCCGACAGGATTCAGTAAATAATAATCGCCCCCTTGTGGAAAATCGTCAAAGTACTGTTTCTTACAGTAGCTTTGCAGGTTATGATAGCATGCATGGTCAGTATTTTACCTCCTCCAATCAGTTGCCTGGTAAGTATCAGATAGTCCTTTTTGTGCATGTATAAAGTTTCTTTAGGAGTTCTACTCCTTCATGAGGATGTTTGCCAGGTGTCGGAATTTACTTGTGATTAAGTTTATTTCATATACTCCCTCTGTCCCTAAATGAATGTCAATTTTTTTTTTTCAAATTTGCTCTTGATCAAGAGCAAATTTGATTTTTTTTTTCGACATTCGTTTGGGGACGGAGGGAGTACTTGTCTAACAAGTCATTCTTGTTCATACATCCTTGTAGTAACTGAGATGGTGGTTATCAATTGCTATTAGTAGTGTTCTTATTTAGCACATAGCAAAAACTTAGTGCAATGTGCTATTTTATACTCCCTCCGTCCCACCTCAAGGTTCCACCTTTCCCTTTTGGGCCGTCTCACTTCAAGGTTCCCTTCCTTAAATGGAAAGTTTTCCATATATTTATACCCTTATCATCTCCATATATTTACAAAAAAAACCATTCATTATACCCTTATAAAGTTAACATATTTACAAAAAAACCAATCATTAACTTACTATTCCTCCCACTCATTCTCTCTCCTATTCCCTACCACACATTTAACTTTTACATTCTCTCTCAAATTTTCTACCCACTTTAAAAAAATTTCTTTAAAAGCGTGTAAACCTCAAGGTGGAACCTTGAGGTGGGACGGAGGGAGTATTACATATTAATGATAGATTGGTATAGTATGCAACATCAACCTTAGTTTGAATTGGCTTGAAGTCTAGGAACACTTGGTGCTTGGCTCTCTGTGTAGAAATTTAATTTACACTCGTCAAGTTTATACTGGTGCATCTTTTGTGTTTATTTTGTGAGATTAACCATCTTTGCTTTTCTCTCCGCTGTCGTTGCAGAATCTAAACCTAAAGTTATGGCACCACCAGGATTCTCTGCTTCAACCAAAGCTCCACCTCCTGGGTTTTTCTCTCACGAGAGGATGGATCAAGCTGTTGGAAGATTTTCAGGTCTCTTTTTTACCATTTTGATGAATCAGAAAGTACTTTTCTTTCTAGTGAAGCCTGACTCTTTCTTTCTTCCTCCAGCAAACCATTTGGGACATGCACCCTCTTTCGCAGGAGGGCCGGGCCATTTCTCCTCCAATGGACATATTGTTGGTCCTGTGGATATTGAGCTAAATGACCCAGCTATACTGGAAATTGGTAAACGGCTGCCAACAACAGGACTTGATCAAACAAGCTTAAATACATGGCACAATTCATATACACGACCTAACCCTTCTGATTATGAAGCTAGACATCAGCTTCTGATGCAAAAACCTATGGATGCACATCAGAACCCAAATCAATTTGGTAATAGATTTTCTACTCAGAACAATGTCTATAGCGCTCCTCCATTTTCAGACTACTCGCAGCGAAGCAACCTTTCTTCATTTACACCTTTGACTAACCAAAGTGTAAGAAACGATCAACTGAATGGCTACTGGGGAGGTCTAAATCCGGTCAACAATGTCAGCAATCCATCGATTTCGGACTTCTTGTCTAATGATAGTTTCAGTGGCAATAAGCTTGTTCCTGGTTACGAGGAGGCAATGTTTCGGATGCCAGGGTCTAGCAACGTGTACAACAGAGGTTTTGGGTTTTGATTATACTGGAATTGTGATCCATTCATATGGTTTAGTTGGAAGCAAAGTGTGGCATGTGTATCTGAGGTCTCAGTTTCTGCAGCAGAGGTTACTTGAAGGAATTGGAGGATGATGATGCATTACGACTACAACAGGGTACTTCTCAACTCTTTCCCCTTCCCCTCACTATTGTTCTTACTGTTTCTTTGATTGTTAGTGGCTAGGGTGGAGCTATAATTTTATTAGGAGGGGCAAGTATGCCCTTAAAAATATGGGAAAGGAAATTAATTGCCTGAACGCAGCGACTTAAAATATACTCCCTTTGTCCCGAAATGCTCTTTCCACTTCCTCTGTTGCTACTACGAAGATACTTTGAGCAGTAAATTTAGATTGATTTATGGGACGGAGGGAGTATGGGTAAACGTGAGTATGATAGTGTCTGCTTATGTCTATCCCCAAAGAGAACATGTGAAAGGAAGGAAATTAAATGCCAGAATGCATGTCATTTATAGAAGGTAAAACTGGAATAAGATAAGAGTCTATCCCCTTAATTCTATCCTCGAAGAAAAATCTGTCACACGCTCCCCACAATTTTTTCTCAGAAAGTTGTATTCTATTGTTGGTTTTGGACATCCCACTCAGAAGAGTTCTCATTTTTTTTCTTACCACACAAACTTGAGTGCGTTATGGGTACTCACCTCAATCTTTAAAATGTACAACTATTTAAGAGGTGTACTATTTGAGTGGAAAGCACCCTTTTAAACATCGCAAGTTAAGATGCAAAGTCAAAGAAATTGGCTCGCCTTGTCCAGAAATCTTGGCTCCACCCACTGTGAGTGATTGAAAGTTCTTTTCTTCACTGCCAGCATATCAGAGGTGATGGTTTCTTGGATTGTGCTATAATCATGAAGGGGGAGCTCGGAGCCAGAGCTTACACTTGATGTCCCCCAGGGTTACTTATGTGGTAAGGTCTGTGTGTACTCTTAAAGTGCATTCTTATTTGGTTGTTTCCGATTTGATATTTTTCAAAATACACGCTTAGCCTTCATTTTAACTTTGTAAAAAGGTTATACAATACTCTATACTACTCCGTCCCAATAAGAGCTGCCCATTTTTTGGGCAGCACGCAAATTAAGGAATTGGGGGGGAAGTAAAAATGATGTGAGTGTAATTTGAAAATAGGAGAGAGAATGAGTGGAGAGAATAGTAAATTATAATGGTGTTGTGAGTATTAAAATAATGGAGGAAAGAGAATGAGTGGAGGGAATAGTGAAGATTCCTTTGCCAAAAAAGGAAAGTGGAAGCTATTAACGGGACACCCAAAATGGCAAAATGGGAAGCTACTATTGGGACGGAGCGAGTATATATAACCTATATACTTAAAAATATATACTCCATCCGTCCCAATTTACGGTTCACACTTTCCTTTTTGGTAGGTCCTCAATAAGGTTCACCCTTTCCTTTATTCCCAAAATGGCAAATAATGAATAGTGTCTTAGACAAGCTTGCCCACATACGATTTCAAGAATTAAAAAAAAAATTTACTTAATTAACCTACTTTTTACCCACTCAAGGGTGGACCTTAAATTGGATGAAGGGAGTATATAAACTACCTTTGTCCCAAATGAATGTCCAAATTTGCTCTTGATCATGGTTGACCTCAAGGACATGGTTGAATCTCCCATCTATAGTCATAATCCTCATTTCACACTTTTATTTGTAATCCATATATCCATAGAACATTAGTCTTTTCAAAGATGCCATTTGGCTTCAAAATTGGTCCACCTGATTTTCATACCCAGAGAATGGTAAATCAAGCTAATGCAACCAAAATGCCGTCTTGGGTTTTGCTTGAACAAGGTTCTTTTAGTAGCTTTTCATTTTCCCGAGAACTCACTTAAGTTGGCTGAATCTCTTTGCTTTTGCAGCTAGGTTGGGGACGAATATGATGCATCAAGTTGGCGGCAGAACCAGAATGTTAGCTTTTAGACAACAAAGTATTTCTCGATGGGTAATTGCCCCATATATTTTCTTATCCTTTTTTTCCTTGTAGAGTGAAGTTTATACATAGTTTTGAGACGGATTCTTTTTCTTTTGCTGTGTTTGCTGTGAATAGAATTTTGTTTAAGAGCATTTACATCTTCTCACCATCCTTTCTACTATGGGGACGAACTCTTTAATGAAACAAAAGTAATTATAGTTGTACATTGTTCAACTTTGCGGGGAGCGCTTGGCGCACCGGGGTTTGCCCTTTTTATTGTTCAACTTGGCGTTTGAGGAATGATGAATTATAACTGACCTGACCGCCTTCAGTCCGTTTATTGGACAGGAGAACCATACATGTAACATGGTGTTGTATGTAGCAGTAGCACCATATATTTGCTTAGATTTTAGTTGTGCATTACTGATAAGTGGACTCATCCTCTAAGACTAGCTTTTAATAGTGCTAAACGGATTTGGAATTGCTGCTTCTCAATATTTGCTGCTGCCGCTGCTCTCAATGGTGGATCTCTTGATTGATGAGAGAGATCAGGAGAATTGTTGGGCCCTACCTGGGTGGGACCCACCTCAAGTAGTTCCGGTCACTGATCTCACTACTCCGGCCATTACAGGAGACTCGACTACATTTTCACCTTCTGTAGCAGCTGTAATGTTTCTTTGTCCAGAGTTAAACAATGGGTTAATTGCTCTGGCCCAATAGATATTGAGATGGCCCAATGAATATCTTCTTATACTTCCTCTTTGTCCCAATATAAAAGTTACCGGGGTGGCTTGGTAGGTATACTAATTATATTTTGCTTATATCATGTACCTATCAAGTTTAACTTGGTACATAAAAATATATACCATTATCAATCGATTAAGTTTGTATACCAATTAAGTTGGTACGGTAGGTACTCGGTGGTAAGTACTCGGTTGGTACCAGACTCTACCAACTGTATATATAAAAATAACACCTTTTCTATTAAGATCAAATAAATATAATAATACATCATTATAAAATTTCAAGGAGATTATAATATAATAATAGATTTCAAAATGCTTATAGTTAAAAGACAATAACATTAAAATAGATCCCAAAGTCCTTAAAAATATACTAGTTATATTACAAATTAGTTTGTATATTCATCAGGAGAGTTATCGGAATAATATTTTTCTTGTTCGTCTCACAAGCCCACTTTATTACGGCACTATTTTTTAAAATACTCATTTTGCAAAACAAATAAAATTATAATTAGTACTCGGTATACTAACCATTCAAATATATGTATCGTGTACCAACCAATTTGACAAAATTGGTGCGGTGGTATCGTACCAACATTTCGGTATATCAATTTCTATGTATCATTTATAATTGGTACGGTTGATACACACGTTAGTTGGTATAAATTTGAAAATTTGTCCTGCCCGTGAAAAGGAAAAGGTAAAGTAGCAGAGAAAAAAAAGTTGGGTTTCTATGATTATTTTAGGTTATTGATAATGGGATAGTCAAAAAGAAAATTACTACTCCGGTTTAAAATAATTATCCCTTTTAGATAAAATGTTTAGTGCAAAATAATTGATGATTTTGGGGTAAAAAATATTTAAATTCTTATTTTATTTTCACAGTGCAGCTTGTTATGTTTTATTAATTAATTTGTTATTTAAAATAGTAAGAAAGAGAAATAATAAATAAAAATAATATTGATACTTTCTTGAAATAGTAATTATTTTTACTAAAATCTACTCCCTCCGTCTCAAACCAAGGGTTCATCTTTCCCTTTTGATTCGTCCCAAATCAAGAGTTCATTTCCATAAATGACAAGTTTTTGAATATATTTATACCCTTATCATCTCCATATATTTACAAAAAAAACATTCATTATATCATTATACATTCTCTCTCCTATTCCCTATCACACATTTAACCACTATTCCTCCCACTCATTATTCTTTCTTACTCATAGTTCCAATCTAAATGTCGAAAATGGGTCCATGCGGAATTAAGGAAAGTGAGGTAAGAAAGAGAAAAAGTGAGGTAGGAAAGAGAAAAAGTTTAAATGTTGTGAGTATGAAAAATTAAATAGGAGAGAGAATGAGTGGGAGGAATAGTTCGGAGAGAGAATGTTGTGAGTGTAAAAGTAAAGTAGGAGAGAGAATGAGTGGGTGGAATAGTGAAATTTTTTTCCCTTTTTGGAAATGAGACATTTTCAATGGGACGTCCAAAAAGGAAAGTTTGGACATTTAGATTGAGACGGAGGGAGTATTAAATATTTTTAAATTTTACATTCTCTCTCCTATTCCCTACCACACATTTAACTTTTACATTCTCTCTCATATTCTCTACCACACATTTAATCACTATTTTCTATCTCACATTTAATTTTTATTCATTTTTTAAAAAATTTATTAAGAATCGTGAAATCCACCCCGTACACCCTGGGACGCAGGGAGTATAAAAAATTCAAAAGCGGACTGACGGAGTATTTAACATGGCAATTAATGAAAAGAAATCAATAAAGATGAGAGGGGTTTTGTCCGCACAAAAAGTGACAGATCCTAAACAGTAGAGAGAGTACACGTGTAGGTCATCTGAAACTGGACCCCTACTGATTCTTGTTATAACTCCTCAGATATACCTGTGTGTTTAACCTAGTACTGCTCCCTCCCTAGTCTAGTCCTATCTGATACAACAGGGTCAATTTGTAATGAGTGATGTTGAGGAGGGGCTTTTCGTCACTTCGTCACTAATTTATTAAGGGTTAATTGCAATTTGGTTACTCATGTTTTATCACTTTTTGCAATATGATTTTCAACAGTGTAAAAGTTGCAACCTCATTTTCAACATTGTCAATTTATTGCAATTCAATGTAAAATCGATTAAAAACTAACTTTCGTTAAGAATTAATGATATATGGCTAACACAAGAATAAAGGAGGGGCAAGATGGACATTTTGCATGAGCATAATTGCAGTTTGGTTACCTATGTTTTGTTAATATTTGCAATTTGGTTATTATTATTATTATTATTATTATTATTATTATTATTATTATTATTATTATTATTATTATTATTATTATTATTATTATTATTATTATTATTATTATTATTATTATTATTATTATTATTATTATTATTATTATTATTATTATTATGATTATTATTATTATTATTAT
>JAFEMH010003228.1:162500-207500 GCA_022495995.1 Adenophora triphylla var. japonica | reverse complement strand
ATTTGACACGTTGACGTTATCAAATTGATAACATATCCTTTAACTTGTTGACCTGGTGGTACACCTTGGATAAATACATCACAGACCATCCACATGCTATTCCACGTCACAAATTCTGCACATGATATGCACGTGTTAAGTAAATGGATGGGTTAATGAAGATATTTTAGGAGAATTTATAGGAACGAGATAGAGGAAATTGAAGCAAATTGTGTTCGACGCTTAAGAGACAAAATTAAAGGAGGAAGCGATCAAAGGTGAAATCAAAGTCGTTTGAAGCAAATTTCTTGACGTTTAACTGTAAGTATTTCATATTAGATTCATTTTTTTTGAAGCTTTGCATTTAAAAAAGCATATATTGACTGTAAATTTTTGAGTTTTTAATTAGTCATTTATCATCGAAAACCCTAATGCTACGAAACTCAAAATTTTCAAAAGAAAATTAGGTTTTTTAGTTTCTTTTCAGTTGTTTGTTGTTATATTTGAATGTTGACAGTTAGTGGTTGTTATATTTGAACATTGATGCAAATTTTGTTGTTGTTGTGTTGAACGTGTATTATTTGCCATTCACTGTCATTGCAGTATGGATGATTAACCCATTAGTGGGTCAAGAAAGGCTAGAATTTTGCAATACAACCAGATTATGTTGATTTGATAATACATTATAGAGGTGAAATAACTGAACATCCTAACAAAAAATATGTAGCAGGGGAAGTGAGTAGGATAGAGGGAGTGGATCTAGATTATGTGAGTTATGGTGCATTGTGTAAGACAGTGAACAAACTGGAGTATATGGGTGGAGAGGCATTATATTATTTGATTGCAGGTCTAGATTTGAATACATGTCTCACTTTAATAAGTTGTTACAGAGATATTATTAATGCTTGTGACATTGCTAAATTGCATGGTGAAGTACATATATATGTTAAGCATCAAATTGATTAATGTGTGTTGAGTAAAGAGGAGCCAGAGGTAATGATGTTGACTTATCCAGATGCTTCTAAAAATGTTGAGAGAAACAATGTGGAGGGGTGTGATGAGGATGGGGCTAATGTGCAGGGTGCTAGTGTTGAGGGGCATAATGTAGAAGGATCAAATGAGGATGGAAACTTTGAAAATGATGATTAGTGAGAGTATAATGAAACTAAGCTTGAGAAATTGATCTCCCAAACTCAAAATATGAAAGAAAATGATAATGTGCAGGGAGGGAATGTAAACTTAGATGGTGTTGAGAATGAATATGATGGAAAATCATGTGATTGTGAGAATGAAGAAGATGGAAGTGATAGTGATGATAGTTTGAACAATGTAGAAGTAATGACAGATGATGAAGAGTATTTAGCTCATATGATGCATGCTAAGAAAACTAGAAACAAAGTGGTTGGGGAGGATGAAGATAATGGACTGAATGAAATTGGGGAGAATGAAGAAGATGGTGAAAATGCAAATTTTAATCATGGAATACGGCATGGTTCTAATGTAATTGGTTTAAATGCAGATGGTGAAAATGAATTACAAAATGGGATTGAAAATCATAATGTGGAGAGTGGGAATGAAAATCTGAATGTAAACAATGAGACTGATAATGTTAATTTGCTAGAAATGGGTGTAGAAAATTCATTGGGGTTGATGGTTATTTTCTGAAAACATGGATTATGGGTGAGTTGTTGATTGCTATGGGAAGAGATGGCAATAACCAGATGTTTCCTATAACATGGGCTGCAGTTGAGAAAGAGGATAAACATACATGGAGATGGTTTCTCAACCCATTTTCAAGGGATATTGGCATAGGCGATGGAGAGGGTTGGACAATCATGTCTAATCAACAAAAGGTGATTGTTTTCCACTTATATGAACATATTTTTTGAAATTATTTAAATGTTTTAAACACACATTAATTGACTAAAGTATCCTTTTTAATTATCATGTGCAGGGAATGGAATGTGCTGTGAAGGACTTTTTCTTGAGATTTATCACAAAAACTGTGCTAGGCATATTTATGCCAATTTCAGGAAGAGGGGTTACACTGATGTCAATTATAGAAAATATTTCTGGGCAGCTGCCAATACAGATGTTAGAGGATATTAGGAAGCAACATCAGAAAAGGGATGAAGATGACCCATACAAGAAAGTTAACATATCCAGAAAAGGGATGAAGATGACTTATAGGCTATGCAATGGAGAGCCACAAGATCAGAAGATGTCATGAAAAATCTTTGACAGTTAATGAGCATGTAAGTAACTTTAACCCTAGTATAATGCTTAAATATTATAATTATAACATACATGACACTAACAATAACATACATGTGTTAAGGGAAATGCTTCTGAAGCTGGATCTGCAAATAAGAAAAGAGGAAATGCTTCTAGATCTGGATCTATAAATAAGAAAAGAGGAAAAAGAAATGAATCAGTAAGTTATTTCTTTGCTTTCAATGTATGTTGAACTTCTCATGCCTTTTTTCTTTAATCAATGTCCTTGGTCCCATGCCTTTATTTTTTTTATAGGAACATAGTTCAGCAAATGAGGCTTCTAGTCAAAGCCAAATACAAGAATCTGGGAATGCTCAAAGTGGGGTAAGGTTTTGAGCTGTTTTGAGATATTGCTTTTTTTAATTGACCCCATTCATGTGTTATGTACTAACCATCGTCTCCATTCTCCTTTCTTTTTATTAGGTTCAAACTAGGTGCAAAGGGAATGGTCCCCCCAATATGCAAGCTGGCCTACAACCATCATTTTCAAGGAGGGGAAGGACTTTTATAATTGTCGAGGCATTGCAGAAACATACCAAGAAGAAGAAGACAAGACATTAATTATGTGTAGTTGTGTTCGCAAACATTAGAAATTTAGTTGCTTGTTATTTTGGTAGAATTTATGGTGGTTGTCTGATGTTTAGGTAAACAGTGATGGTGGTAGTTGATAATTTGGTGTTGGGTAACATTTATGATGGTTTGGCCCAGTGTTTTGACTATCACACAAAGTTTTTTTGGGGTATTATGGTTGAACTCCTCTGTTATGGTTTTGGGGGTTTAATGTGTTTTGCTAAGCACAATTACTTGTCAGATGGCATAGAACATGTAAGACAGATCATATGCTGCTATGTAAATTTATTTTCAAGGTTAATTGTTTTTTTTATGATGATGAATGTCTCATATAAATTCTATTATTTCATTCAAGTTCAGAGGGTATAAAACATCTAAACTTAAAATACTTCATTGAAACAGAGAAACCAAACATTAAATTAGCATTAAGATTCATTGTAAGTAGTTCATTATCATGTCATTACAACTAGGGGTATTACACGAAACGAGCCGACTCGGGCTCGACTCGTAAAAGCTCGAGTTCGAGTGGGCTCGAGGTGAACTCGAGCTCGAGCTCGAACCGATTTTCAAGCTCATTTTTTTTCGAGCCGACTCGTGTTCGACTCGTATGTTCGACGAGCTCTGACCGAGCTCGACTCGTTAAGCTTGTTAAAAAGCTTGAATGAATTTTGTCCACGAATGACTTGTTTAGGCTCGTTTAGGCTCGAGATCGATTACAACTCGAATTAGTGCTCGATAAAGCTCGTTTGATTTCAGATTTTTCAAAAAATAAGTTCAAGCTCGAGCTCGGCTCGTTAATACTCGAGTTCGAGCAGCTCGCGAAAAGCTCGAAACTCGATTCGATCCGAGCTCGAACAGTCATATTGGGCTCGAGCTCGATAACTTTTATACGAGCTCGAGCTCGAAACTTCAAAGCTCGACTCGGCTCGGCTCGTTTACAGCCCTAATTACAACCATTCTAAACCATCTGATCATAAACCCATACCAACACTAATCACTTCATTGCAATAAAAAACAGAGCAAGCAAAGACAAAAGAGATGCAAGAAAACAAAGCACTATCATCATCTTCATTCCACCAATAGCTGAGTTTAACCCTTTTAATCCAACTTGCAAACTTTGAATACCAGTATGTAGACCACCTCCCAATAACCTTACTTCCATCATTATTTCATGCTTTACAATTTTAGCTAATGTATTTCCCCCCAGTTACAGACCAAACAACATCTGAATTTTTTGGCTCCCAAAATTTAAAGAAATCGCAATCTTCTTTTTCGCACTTGAAGTATAACCTATTTGGATTGCTCGTTGATTCTGAAATTCGAACAATTGCTCTTTTGTTACACTTGAAACACTCGTTCCTAAATTTGATGAAACCTCCATTGATATGACTGGTATTTGAAGTTTCCCTCATGCGTGATGAATTTGAAGAAGCTATCTCACAACCTGGTTCAGCATATACGAAGCCAATTGATAGGATTAAAGTCACAAATACATAAACCCTAGTTTTTAAATTGAGATTTTTTACCTTTCAAAAATATGAAACTTAATCTTTATAATTAATGAAATAGGGATATCTTACCTGCTTCCCTACCAATTTTGAGTTCTTCTGTACAAATATTGAGCGCTACAACTTTCTTTTCCTCGCTCTATAAGTTGGCCTCGTCTATAATGGCGTCGTCCTCAAAATAGAGTTGAAGGGAGAAGTTCATATGTGATTCACCGATGATGTATTTATCGAGGGTGTACCACCAGGTCAACAAGTCAAATGTAATGTCAGCATTTTAATGACATCAACGTGCCACATAAGATAATTTAACGGAGATTTGGACGGAAAGATGACATGGTTAACTAAGTAATTAGGTAGGGGACAAAATCATACAAATATATTCCTCAGTGATAAATAGGTAAAAATGTCAATAGGTTAGTGATGAAATTGGTACTTAACTCGTCTGTTATCCATAAAAAGGAGTTCATTTTCTGATTTGCCAAATACTTACTCCGACCTAAAAATTTACAGTTTTGCAGTTTTTCATAAAATATTGATACATTTTATCTAAACTGATCTTATTTATGATTATATAGTTGTTATTATAAAAGCATTCAATTGGGTACTTGAATATTCAAATGTTAGATTAATTTATTTGATATGTATATATTTTTTTAATATATGTGAATGAACGGTATAAATCGAGTACAAACATGGATAATAAATCGGGCAAGACCCAATGGATTGGGCCCTAAGTAAAATCCATACAAGTCTCAAATACGACATAGGGAATGAGCTTCCATACCTATGCTCGTCATGCCTACTCGTCATTTTTCACTATGTCGGCCCAGACGAATATAATGACTAAGGCAACAATGATAGAATATGCCGACAATGCATCCACAAAAGCCGACAAGGCTTCCTCTAGTGACGACCAAGGCTTCCTCAAGTGACGACTAGGGTCTCCTCGGTCTAACATCCAGGCAAGGGGAATAGGCTTTCCTACCCTTGCTCAACTCTTACTCGGCATTTATGCATGTTGACTAAAGTGATATGCCGAAAAGCAGGCCTGCTAGGCATACATACAAGAGGGTCATATAGTCCTACTATAACAAGAATGGTGGGGATTTATAATCCAAGTAGAATTATAATCCTTCTCATACACAACTTTCTATCCAACGATAGACTCTATATCTTATACCTATAAATACAAGTCATAATTCACATAATTCTGGTAACGCATATTTTGACTCTAAACTTTTGTCAATTGATTTGCTATATATATCACACGAATACTTACTCTCATGCCGGATGACATTTGCCGGTGAAACCCCAACTTAGTTTACGTGTTCGTTCATCTTTTTCATGATATTCAAATATACAACATAAAACATGCCGCTGAATTAGAGATGATACGAATATTTTTGGCATCACCAAAGAACAATCCTAAAATTACAAGTATTTTGAGACGAAGAACCTTACCCTTATCTTCGTCGGAAATTGTTATTCCTAGGGTTAGGGTTAGGGTCAGGATTAGGATTAGGATTAGGATTAGGGTTTTATCTTCTCATCAACAGCCTATTCCATATCTTTGTCATTCCATTGAGCCGTATCTTCGTTAAATGGACTGTGCAAAACGTGTCCAAGACAGAAAGTAAGGATATATTAGTTTTTTTTTTTTTTTTTTTTTTTTGATACCCAAGGTTTCCAATTTTGTCGGACTAAGTTCTGAACCACCAGTCATCGTCCCTTTAGTGACTGACGGAAGTAAATCACGGGATGTGCCCGAATGACACAGGGTTTGAGAACAATATCACATACAAGGTCCAACCTCAGAAGAAAGCAAATTGATTTCACCAGGAATTGAACCCACGCTGCATGCCTCTAGAATCTTATGTTTCCTCCTTTTACCACTCGGCTATGCCTCGAAAGACGAGGGATATATTAGTCGTCCAGAAGGTAGGATGCCAAAAGCTCTTACTCCCTCCGTCTGTCTTAAAAGCAGTGTTCTAAAAATCGGGCTAGGCGGCCGCCTAGGCGGGGCCTAGGCGCTAGGCGGGGCCCAGGCGCCGCGACTTTTCTCTAGGCGGTCAATTAGGCGTTAGGCGGTCTAGGCGATCCTAGGCGGTCCTAGGCGTTCTAGGCGGTCTGGGCGGATTTAGGCGGGCCTAGGCGGATTTAGGCGGGCCTAGGCGGTCTAAGTAATATTTTTTTTATTTATTTTATTTTATTTATTTATTTTTTTTAATTTTTTTTAATTTTTTTTTAATTTTTTTTTAATTTTTTTAATTTTTTTTTAATTTTTTTTTTACCCTTAAATGACGTCGTTTTATAAGGATTGAAAATGAAAACAAATAACACATGGTTGAATTTGACTTAACCTTAGTTTATGTTGTGATTGATGGAATACATTTATAATTTTCATATGCTCTATAACCTTGTGTCAAAATTCTCAGCCCCGCCTATGAAATTTATATTTGAATTTGTCACTATGTATTATGTATGGACAGAAACTATAGAATATATATAAAAATGTGTGTAAATTCCCACGGCCCCGGCTGCAGGCCCCAGCCACGCTCTGGCTGCTAGGCCACAGCTCGCCGCCTTTGTGACTAGCACCAGCGATTTTTTAACGCTCGCTTAAAAGTAAATACATTTGAATTGTCAACGTTACTAAATGAAGATACTTTATTTTGTTAGTTTGTATATGTGAAATGATGAATTGCATTACTTTTATTTTATTTAGAAATACTTATTTTGGGAATAACCAAAATGAAAAATGTGATACTCACTTTGTCCCAAATATTAAAAGTTTTATAAGAAATTTTTTGTCTCAAAATACATGCAATTTTACAGTTTTTTATAAAATATTGACGTATTTTATCTAAATTACCCTTATAACTACAAGTATTTTGTGATGATGAGAATATTTATTGAGACAAATGTATATATAATGGGGGGAAGGGATAGCTGCAACGTTTCAATTTTTATTTTTTTAAAAATTAATATTTAAAATTAACTAGGCAGTATGTGAAGTTACTTGGACAGATCATTGCACATTTGTTTGAAATATAAAACTGATATAAACAGATTTGGTTTCAATACACGAAAGTGATGTAATTAACTTTTTTAACTTTTTAAATAATATGTTATTTGAAGTGAATTTCAAGAAATTTGGTTCGACTGAAATTTGTTTGAGCAATTATTTTACATCGGGAATTAACTATCCTAGTGTTGATTATATAAAAATTTTGGACTACTCCTCTCATTGTCAATTGATTTTGAGATGAAACCTCAGACTTTATCATGATATCATAGCTGATCCTTTGCACGTGTAAGCCCAAAAGAGGCTCACGATATTCTAGTCCCACGACACTCAATTATATGTCCACGTGTAACCTAAAAATTCGGCTACGTGTAAGAGAACGTGTTGAAACGAATATCACACATCAAGAATTAACTAGTAAAACATGGATTATATAAAGATTTTGGGCTAACTTTATTAAGATTTAGATTAAAACTATCTAATTAATTTGAAGTGGGACTCCAACATTAGATAGTGGTAATTATTTTACAACAGATAATAGGTAGAATGTAGACACATACTTCCTCCGTTCCATCCGAATTTGAACAAATTTCCTTTTTGGGCGTCCCATCCGAATTTGGACAACCCAAAAAGGAAAGTTTATAATAATAAAAAAATGGGCATACCCCACTCACTCATTAACTTCACTCATTCTCCATCATACAATTTATTCAACCAACCACTATTAACTCCACTCATTTTCTCTCTTCATTTTTTACCACACATTTTTATTATCTTATTGTTATTTCTTAATCTCCGTGTAAAATAACTTTGTCCAAATTCGAGTGAGACGGAGGGAGTACCTCTTAATTTAGGGGGATGATCATGATTATTTTTGTGAAAGTGAGATTCACACAATATCAACAAAATCAAGTGCAAGTATATGACACCCATTACCTGATTTGCAGCAGCTCGGGAGCAGTGTTAGAGGATTGGGTATACTTCCTATGTCCAATAATAAAGTCCAATAATAAAGTCCAATAATAATATGTAAAAATATACTTCCTTCGTCCCCTATTACCATATCCATTTTGCTATTTTGGACGTCCCACTTTAAAGTCTCACTTTTTTAAAAAGAAAACTTTTTAATACTTCTTTATTCATGGGACCCACTTGTCATACTCACAACACTTTTCAAATTTACTATTCTCTCCACTCATTCTCTCTCCTACCCACTCACAACTCCTACTTTAATAGCATTATTTCTTATTTTTCGTTCTTAACAATAAATGAGTAAGCTATTATGAAACGGAGGAAGTATCTTTTAATCATTTCAAAGTAATCAACGTCTCAAAATAGAAATAAAATTTATTTATTATACTCACAACAATTATTCATTTATTTTATTTTCTCTTTTCTATCCAATCATCTAAGTTTATAACCCATCACACTTTTCACGTTCCTCATTAATTCTTTTGTCAAGCCAATTTGTCAATTTATGCACAATACTAGTATGAAATTGAAACGGGTGGAGTAATTACGGGCTTAAATGGTTTGTTTTAAGAGAATTTACGAAACGAAGCATGAGTCATCGGTTTAGGAAAATTTCAAATCGAACTGAAACATGAAAATATTCAAACCAAACCAAATAAACCGCTCTGATATTCAATTTGGTTCAAACCGCGATTCAATTATTCGGTTCAAATCGTGCCCCAGACCGTGGTTCAATCACGATTTAGACTACGGTTCAAACCACAATTCAGGCTGCAACTCATTATCATATTTGTTTAAATTTTTCGTGACCATAGAGGACGAGCGAAAGATGCGGTGTTTAAGAGGAAAGTTGGGGGAAGAGAGAGGCCGAAGGAAGAAAAATTACTTTACATTTTCGATCGTGAAAAGAACTTGATTATTTATGTGTCGCAATGAATATAACAAATGATGAAATTAATATTAAATAAAATACAAGACTGGGGTTAGAATTATTCTATGTAATGTAGGATTTTTTATTAAATAAGATATAAAACGGGAAATATGATTAGTTTATGTAATGTGATTTGGTCTGTTGGTTTAAATTGATGGTTTGGTCTCGCGATTCGGTTTGGTGGTTCGATCTCGCGGTCTCAAATCGCGATTTGGTTCGATTTAACATGAGAGAGTTAGACCATAAACCAAAATTAATCATGTGGTTTTGTCAATATTTGAGATCGAATCAAACCATTCATAATTAAAAATTAAACTAAACCGAAAGATTTGATTCGTTTCGATTTCAATATAATACAATTGCTATACATAACACTGTAGCAATTGTACCCCACTATTATTGGCTATAAGACTATCCCCATCAGTGACTCCGACCCAATCCAATCTCAAATAAAATATTAATTTCTTTCACTTTCATATACACAATCCCAACCTTATACTCCCTCCGTCCCGGAACAATCTTCACAAACACTGTTTGCACTGGTTTTAAGGAGGGAGTATTATATTGAAAGTGTTGTGACTGTGAAAATAAAATAGGAGAGAGAATGAGTGGAAAGAATAGTAAATTATAATGGTGTTGTGAGTATTAAAATAATGTAGGAGAGAGAATGAGTGGAGGGAATAGTAAAGATTCCTTTCCATTTTAGGTAAGTTTTAAATGTGTGAAGTAAGTTTTGGGACGCCAAAAAGGGAAAGTGTGAAGATTGTTTCGGGACGGAGGGAGTATAATTTATACTCCCATCAAACGGTGACCCAACCCAACCCAACCCAACCCATCCCAACCTTTTAAAAATAAAATATTTATTTTTTCTTTACTTTAACTTATCTAAAATACTTATCATTTTATTTTTTAAAATAATGTGTTAGTAATAATATTTTTAAAATTATCCGTACAATTATTAAAAAAAATTACCCATACAATTATAATTTATTTTTTTTTGATATACTCCCTCCGTCCAAGTTAATACTTCACAGTTACTGTTCACGCGTGGATTAAGGAAAAAAATAATGATATAATGTTGTGAGTGTAAAAGTAAAATAGGAGAGAGAATGAGTGAAGGGAATAGTAAATTATAATGGTGTTGTGAGTATTAAAATAATGTAGGAGACAAAGTGTGAAATATGTAATTGGACGCCCAAAATAGAAAGTGCGAAGTATGTAACTGGACGGAGGGAGTACTTTTTATTTTATTATTTTATATAATTAACAATTATCTACAACATTATGATTACCAATTTGACACTGTTTTTGTACAGACACATGATATGATATGAAGGCAGTGAAACAACTGGTAAAGCTTTTGAATTGAATTGACAACTGAAATTGAAAGATGGATTACAAGTTGGATGGATGTATGTAGGTGATAAAGGAATCATGAATTAATTACAACGCTGTTCATTGTGTGGTAACATGGGTTAAATAGATACTTGTACCTTAGCTGTCCCCCTCCCGATATAAAAGTAGATTAAAAAATATTTTTGAAAAATGAAAATATTTTTTAAAAAATGAGATAAATATATTTTCGACTGTTTGATAAGTTGAGTGGAGTGAGGTAGGAAGTTGTTAAAAATAAATTTTAAATAATTAATTTTGTTTTGACCCGACGGGGAGTGGTGGGGGGCAGGGGTGGTGGTGGTGAGTAAAGTGGGGTGGGAGTTGTTAAAAATAAATTTTAAATGATTTTTTTTTTACCCGAGGGGGGTGGGGGCAGGGTGGTGGTGGTGAGTGGGGTGGGGGGCAGGTGGTGGTGGTGGTGGTGGTGGTGAGTGGGGTGGGGTGGGGGGCAGGTGGTGGTGGTGAGTGGGGTGGGGGTGATTGATGTGGGGTGAGTAACGTGGGGAGTGTATGAAAAGTTGGGTGTGTGAAGGTGTTACCATTTTTCGAAAAATGTTTTACTTAGAAAAAATTCGTAAGTCATTTTACTTAGAAAATACCGTAAAATGTTTTTCAAAAAAAATTTCTCCATTTTTCGATGCTTACCAAACACCGAAAAATGGGGAATACATTTTTCGAAAAATATTTTACGGCAAACAAACGGAGCCTAAATGTGAATTTACGGAAATTAAGAAAAAATAAGTGTTATCAATAAAATTAAAGTAAAAGAGAGTAAATATGACAAGTGATTCATATTGTCTATTTTGGGCAAGTCTCTTTTATATTTTATATTATATTTTATATTGGGATAAAAAAAATAAAAAATTCTCTTTTATATTATATTGAGACGGAAGGAATACAGTACTATGTATCACATGCTTTGGCTATACTCACTCTTAAGGGATTGTAAGGGATTGTAAGTGGTTTGATTCAAACTGTGATTCGAAATCGAATCAAATCAAATCATACGGTTTAGTTTGATTTTCAAGCAATAGTGGTTTGGTTCGGTTTCAAAAATTGTCAAACCGTGTGGTTCGGTTTGGTCTGCGGTTTGGACCCCCAAACCACGGTTCGAGACCGCAAGACCGAACCACCAAACCGAACCAATAAACCAAACCACCAAACCGTTCAATATTAACCATAGATATGTATATTTTTCATTTTCACCTTACATTTAGATCTAAAAACTCCTAATTCTATTCTTGGGTTTTAGCCCATAACCCTTTTTTCTTTTAGTTAATCTTCTTGTAATAATGTTAATTCACTCTTTACCACATACCATTACAAGTACTCAAATGACATGTTGTTATCATAAACATTGAAGCACAATTTCAAGTTGTGTTTAAATATTGAATCTCTTATGTATGTTATGTTTGGAAAATTCAAACAAACATGACAATGAATTGTGTAGTTTGAAATCATGTTCTAATTAATGGTTTAAGCAATGTTCTATTTAATGGTTTGTACCGTGGTTTGAATTGTGGTTTAAATCGCGGTTCAAATCGTAAAATCAAACCGCGATTTGAACCAAACCGAACCAAACCATGGCGATTTGGTTCAGTTCGGTTTGAATTTTTTCATGGTTCAATTCGGTTTGAGATTTTTCCAAACCAATGACTAATGGTTCGATCCATAAATTGTCCCAAATCGAACCAAAAACCAAACCATTTACACCCCTACGTCACTCTACCTTTGTCCTAATGGTACCAACAGTCCTCATGGCTCATACTCCCTCCGTCCCTAAATGTTTGTCCCATTTCCCCTTTTCCTTTGTCCCAAAAAATTAGTCTCATTTCCAAAATTAAAGCTTCAAAATCACTAAATTTTCAAAACTTGTAACATTTAGGGATGGAGTATTACATAACGGCGGTGTATATTATCAATAATTTTCAAAGCGTTTGTAAAAATAACCAAAATTAAAGCTTCAAAATCACTAAATTAAAATGTTTGAAAAGTCAAATGGGACAAACATTTAGGGACGGAGGGAGTATAATATTAAGATTGTCCTGTGATGCATTTGGGAATTGTGCGGTACTACTGCACAGATATACTAACTGGTTGGTGGACGAGTCGAGATAAATGCACTAAAATATCTTTAATTAATAATTTTAGTTAATAATGAAAGACAAAAATGTGAACCGTGATTTGATCGGAAAATTAGGAACTAGTCCCTGATCTGTCCTACGACCACCTTCTCTGTCTATATACAAGTATATAAGGGATGTGGAACCGCTCTTGTGGAGCATTTGATGTTGTGCTCTTGCGGTAAAAATTTACTGGTACATGTAAAAATCTCATGACAAAATGTAAAACATTTGCGGTTTGAACGTACCGTAAAACATTTCCATATGTCGATAAATGTTTTACATTATTAAGTGACCTACTAAATAGCGCGTAGGCTGTCGAGAAATAACCAATCTCTAATTCAACAGGATTGCTTCACATTTCTCAAATCATCTACAATACAAAGTAAATTTCCATGAAACTTAACCTTCACAAGTTCTATATAGAAAGCTTTGCTAAAAATTACACACCCTACTAAGTGGTAATGGGAAAAATGATATGATTGAGCCCGGAGTATTCGATTATACTTTTTTTTGAATGTTTTGTCTGAGAACAATCTAATTTCTTCTTCTAGCTTAATAACTAAGAAGAATTTCGATTCTAAATGAGTTCTACCTGCTTATAGTTTCAGCTCCTACAATAATAATTGGAAATGTTGCTGGCATTGCTGATTGATGGATTATTATAGGGATGGTGCGGGATGGTTTGAGTTAGAAAGTTAGGTTGATGAGTGGCAGTTGATGAAGCAGTGATAGTAGAATTACCGAATCCTGATGATGCTGCAGTAGAGAGGAATGAAAATGGAGTAGCTCCAGCGTAAGGAGCCTGGACCTGCCATGTCCCATTTGGTAGAGCATTGATTTCCATACTCTTCTCTATTGCTGTTCCCTGATCATGGCAAAAAACATATATGAAATGTCAAACCTTATCTCCGTAAGAATGCCAATTATGCTTGAGAAAGAAAACCAGTGGAGTGAGTTATTCAAATTTGCATTTGCTGACAAGAAGTGCCATTAAAGGTTTATAATCAAATTTAAACTGAGATTGGATTAGATAAGCTTTTTAAGGGTAACCTAAAGCCCTAAAGGTGCTTCAGATTCAGTAAGATTATGGAATTAGGGTGTATTTTCAGTACTTTTACTACTTACAATACTCCCTCCGTCTCGAAAAGTTTGTCCAACTTTTATTTTTTCATAGTCAACTCAATCGTACTTTGACCATAAATTTATAAAAATTATATTAGAATTGAATATAGGTATCTAGGTTTTCATAAAATTATGATCAAACTTTGATTGGGATGATCATGTAAGTTAAAAAATGTGACAAACTTTCCGGGACGGAGGGAGTAACTGTCAAATTTCAATATGAATGGAAGGTACCTCGTAGACTGGGAAAAAACTGGAAGTCACACCAGTCCAGTGAGGAGGGTGCTCAGACACCATAAAGTTCTTATGAGGCATTTGAGCCTTCAGTGCCGCTGACGCTGACGTATAATTCTTAAACTGAAAGAGAAAACAAGAGACAACCATTAGATAAAAATAAATAAAAAATTGATCAATCATTTCATTTCACCAATATACAGAGCAGGTTTGAACAGAGACTAGAAACATGTATTGAAATTACCCTTGATCTAATGGGCTCAGAGGTATCACCAAACTGAAAATGGTGGATGGTATCATCTCCATTGGGGTCTAATGTAAAAGAAGGGGGAGCAATACCCAGGTTGAGATCCGGAGCTTGGTCGCTGCCTGCAGAAAAAAGATGGGGAACCATAAAAACGATGGAGAAAAAGAGTTAATTCTACCAACTGAAGTATTTGACTGGTACCTGCATTATCACCCACAAGACTTAACTTGCCATCATAGGAGCTCGGATCAAAGTTTGTGACAGCCTCTTTTCCACTGCATTTAATAGCAGCCTTGTCATAAGCCCTGAACAAATTGAAACAGAGATGCATCTTGTAAGAAGGATTACTTTCTTTCTGTTTTTTTTTAGGGGGGGAGGGGTGATTGAAGATAGTGGGTAACCTTGCAGCCTCAATCTCACTGTCAAACAATCCAAGATAGATGTACCTACAAGTATATACTGTCAGCTAATTGATCAAAAGAATAGATCATACAAAATCATCCATTGTAGCTAATATTTGTCTAGTGGACTCACTTCTTGCCAAGAAACTGCCCCATTCGAGCTTCCCATCGACCACATTTGTGCAGTGTAACCCCCCTATACTTCGAACTTCCTCTTGAAAATCCTGTGCTCTCACGTCGAAGTAAATGAACAAATTCTTCCTTTGTCAGGTTGTTTATCTGTGCACCATTAAAATTGTGGACACCTTGTTAAGTTCCTCCTCTAAACATCTCAAAATCCATTAGCCATACAATCGTAAGCATAAACATTATACAAACCTGTTTCAAATCTTCCTGATAATCAGTGATAAGAAAATTGATATCTGCATCAAGTCCACGAAATTTGATTGCTGCCCGATCATATGCCCTTTTATTATATAGCAAGTTTGTTAGAGTTCCAGGATTAGATCAAATTCAAGATTTTTTTTTTCAAACAATAAGACTTATGCTCATTGCGTCTACAAAAAATGATTACCTAGCAGCAGCATGAGCAGTGTCAAAACCACCTAAAAATTACCCAAATGGAACAAGTCAGCAAAGAATGTAATAATCTGATCATGAACTTTCAAACAAAATAGATTCCAAAAGGACAGCATTTGTAATACTTACCTAGATATACTTGTTTCCCACTATCCCTGCATAAAGCAAGACAAAAACACTAATAATTAAACTTAATCATATGCTTAATTGACAATTAATCCCAAAAAACTAATAATTAAACTTAATCATGCTTAATTGACAATTAATCCCAAAAAAACAGAGTGTACATATATCAAGTTCTTACTATGCACAATGGTCAGAAATCATTGATTTTATTCATGTTCTACAATGGTGGTTACAACTTTAGGTAAGAAATTACAGGGAGAAAAAACAGAGTTTAAGGAGTCCTTTTATTTCCGAAATTCAAAATGATTCAATAACAAATTCTTGGAAAAAAACTGCCAGGCATACTAACATTATACATACTTCATGATTGAAGAGATAAACTATGATGATTATAAGCGTATATTAACTGACCGTATGTGTGAGTTAAAAAAAAAAAAACTGACCATATGTGTGATTCCCATCGCCCTGTTCGCCGATAAAACGTTATTCCTCTGTATTGCGAGCTCCGAGACCTCGGTCCTCTCCGGCTCTTTTTTACTTGCTGTCGCTGCTGGAGCTGCTTAATCATTTCTCTCTCCTCCACTGTACCACCAATATCCGACCACTGCAGCCTCAAAGTCGACGAGCCGTCACGGTAACCTCCTTCTCCACTTGCCGGAAAAAGCTGCTTAGTCACAAAACCTACTCCAGCACTTCGATTACCACTGTCCTTCCAGTCGTTACAATCTTCCACACTCGGTTTCAATATATCAAAGCTATAAACTCGATTCGTGTATGTGGAACACGAGTATTCCTCGTCACCGGCGTTGCTAGATGAATCCACATTGACTACCGAGGAATTCGATGTGCTAGAATTCTCCATTTGGCCGCCACCGCTGCCGGAAACCTCCAGAAACTTCTCAGTCGTGGATTCCGGTCGATCGGAAATCAAATCACTCAAAACAAACGTGCGATTGAGGTCCAACATCACTTCTCTCCTCAAATCAACCGATAATCGCTCTCTAACAATCCTACATACGCATACACATGTATGAGCTTTCTACAACAATTCAAATTGCGATAAACTAGATTCAAATACATAAAGAATCGAATGAATCAACATTGAATTTGCGAGTAAAATAAGGATAGTGAAAATGAAGAAGATACGAATATACACTTACACGTATAAACAAACAAATACACTACGTAAATAGGTAAGAGACAAGAGATATTTTGATGAGAGCTGAGAATTACTGTACATTACTTAGGAACAGTAGTCCGACGAAGAAGAATCACGGCCGGCGTTTGTCCGGTTCCATTGTAGAGAGAAAAAACGACGATGCGTTTGTTAACCAGTTAGCGGCCGAAGGAAACCAGGATACAGGGGGAGAAGGTGGGCGCCCCGCGCGTGTTTGTAGAGAGAGAGAGAGAGAGAAATCGTCCCCCTCTTTCTATTTATTTATGAGAGAAAGAGATTTTGTGTGTGTGTGAGAGAGAGAGGTGTGAGAAAGGGACAGGACGTGTGAGGGGAGGAGGGGGGCAACAAATCAAGTGATGAGCTAAATTGCTAATTCAGGAGGGGAAAGATGGTGATTAATAGGTGATTGCATTTATAGAAAATTACTCAATCTCATAAGACTAGCCAATGGCTGTATGAAATGGGGATGAACAGCTAAGCCACTGCAATGCAATGGAGGGATTAAACTTGATTGAATGGTTGGCTAAATTAAAAGTTTCATTCGAATTGAAACTTTTTTTTTTTTAATTCGCCAAGTGTTAGCGTCCCATTGATTCGAATTGGGCGAGTGTGCCACGCCGCCCGGGATGGCGCGTGTGGCGTTCGCCTTTGCCCCTTTTTTTTCTTGAATTTCCACGTGTAAGCCTCCAATTGGTTCGTACTTTATCATTTTTTCACTCAATTATTTAAGCTCAATTATCTCATAATAAATGATTTAAAATAAAAAGAAAAATTCACCAAAATTCATCATTTTTTTCCTACAAATTGATATAAGTTTCATTTGATTTGGACACAAAAAAAAAACACTCATTTTTCAATTTGAACTGAATTATCACCTAGTAAATTAATTTTTTTTAAATTTTTTTTCACCAAAATTCATCATTTTTTTTCCCTACAAATTGATATAAGTTTCATTTGATTTGGACAAAAAAAAAACACTCAAAGTGGTGGGGTATAGAATGATGAGTTGGAGGGAGTTAAAATTTAATTTAAGTTAGTTATTGTAGGGGGGTAAATGAAATGGGTAGAAGAAATATTAGGTGGATGAGAAAAAGTGTAAAAAGTGTTAGATGAAATGGGGGAGTGGGTTGAAACCATTGTGGGTAGTCTAAGTGTGGAGTAAAAAAATTAAATATAGTATCGATAGTAAAATACTCCCTCTGTCCCATAAAAGCTTACTCGTTTACTGTTGAAAACGAAAAATAAGGAATAATATTATTAAAGTAGGAGTTGTGAGTGGGTAGGAGAGAGAATGAGTTGAGAGAATAGTAAATTTGAAAAGTGTTGTGAGTATGATAAGTGGGTCCCATGAATAAAGAAGTATTAAAAAAATTTCTTTTTAGAAAAGTGTGACTTTAAAATGGGACGCCCAAAATAGCAAAATGAGTAAGATAATATGGGACGAAGGGAGTAGGTGTTTACTGTGACAAATAAATATTGAACAATAAATAAAGTTGAGCATTATAACAAATGTAATACTCCCTCCGTCCCGGCCGACTCAGGATTTTTTGAAATGGCACGGGGATTAAGGAAAAGGTAAATGTTGTGAGTGTAATTTAAAAATAGGAGAGAGAATGAGTGGAGGAAATAGTAAATTATAATGGTGTTGTGAGTATTAAAATAATGTAGGAGAGAGAATGAGTGGAGAGAATAGTGATTTAAGGTTTCCATTTTGGGCCGTCCTAAGTCGGGTGGGACGCCCAAAATGGCAAAAAGTCCTAAATCGACCGAGACGGAGGGAGTATTTTATAATATCAATGAGACGAACTTGTTACATTCACAACAACAATTACTTACGATTTATTGTCTCTTCTTCTTTTTTATTTTACTTTTTATATAAACAATTATCAATTATTGTATACTCCAATTTTGATAACATGGAGTACTCCGTCCGTATTATAATAATGGCTACTTCTTTTTCTTTTTTTCTTTTGAACGTCTCATAATAAGTGTTATTATTCCAAAATGTCAATGAGATGAAGTTGCCGCACTAAAAAGAAATACTCCCTCCATTTCTGTCGAGTGGATACTTATTTTCTTTTTGGTCCATCTCAGCCCAATGGAGACTGCCCAAAATAAAAGAAAATCTTTACTATTTTTCCCATTCATTCTCTCTCCTATTTTACTTTTATACACACAACACCAATCAAATCACTATTCCCCACTCATTCGCTCTCCTATTTAATTTTTCATACTCACAACATTTCCTTCCATTTTTTATCCCTCTTACTTTTTCTTAATCAGTGTGTCCAAATTTTTGATATTCACTCGACTGAAATGAAGGAAGTATATACTCCCTCCGTCCCAGTGATCTTTGGAAATTTTGAAATAACACGGGAATTAAGGAATATTATTATAGTATTAGGAGAGAGAATGAGTGGAAGAAGTGTTGTGAGTGTGAAAAATTAAATAGGAGAGAGAATGAGTGGGATGAATAGTTAGGAGAGAGAATGTTGTGAGTGTAAAAGTAAAGTAGGAGAGAGAATGAGTGGGGTAGAAAGAGTATAAAAATAATAAAAACTTTCTATTTTGAAATTTCTTAAGATTAGCGGGACGCCCAAAATAGAAACTTTTTTTAAGATCGGTGGGACGGAGGGAGTAATACTTTGTCTCTCCAACTTTACTTTATTTTACTTTTTATACTCATAATTTTTTTTCCCTTTGTCCCAAACTGTTTATCATTTAAGGGTTCAAATTTGTCTCAAAATATTTGTAGTTTTGCTATTTTCTACTACCTCCGTCCCGATTGAAGTGTCTCAACTTTTTATTTTGGGCGTTCCATTTAAAATGTCTCGTACCCAAAAAAGGAAAGTTTTTTCACTATTCCACTCACTCATTCTCTCTCTAACTTTATTTTTACACTCACAATATTCTCTCTCCTAAGACTAGCCACAATGGCTGTATGAAATGGGGATGAAATCCCATTTCATACAGCTAATGCACTGCAATGGAGGGTTGAACACTAGGTGGATGAAATGGCTGGATGAAACTTTTCATCCAGCTGAAATGTTTTTTTTTTCTTTTTATACAACACGCGTCACTCTTCCATTCAATTTTCGAAAATTGTTTTTATTCCAAATCTTTGAGCTTAATTATCACCTAGTAAATTATTATTTTTTTAATTTTTTTTTCACCAAAATTCATCATTTTTTTCCCTGCAAATTGATATAAGTTTCATTTGATTTGGACACAAAAAAAAAACACTTAGTTTTCAATTTGAACTGAATTATCACCTAGTAAATTAATTATTTTTAAATTTTTTTTTCACCAAATCATTTTTTTTTCCTACAAATTGATATAAGTTTCATTTGATTTGGACACAAAAAAAAACACTTAGTTTTCAATTTGAACTGAATTATCACCTAGTAAATTAATTATTTTTTAATTTTTTTTTTCACCAAAATTCATCATTTTTTTCCCTACAAATTGATATAAGTTTCATTTGATTTGGACAAAAAAAAACTCATTTCTCAATTACCCTTCTTCATTTTAGCATTTATTTTTTAAAAAAAAATCATTATTTTTTTACCTATAAATTGATGCAATATTTTTTTTAATTAAGTGTGAAATATTTTTTTAATTATAAATAATAATAATTATTATTATTATTATTTTACTAATCATAAAAATAAAGAATATAAATAAAATAAAATAAAAGTAGTGGGATATAGAATGATGAGTTGAAGGGAGTTGAAATTTAATTTAAGTTAGTCATTGGAGTGGGGGTAAATGAAATGGGTAAATGAAATATTAGGTGGATGAGAAAAAGTGTAAAAAGTGTTAGATGAAATGGGGAGGGTGTATGAAACCATTGTACGTAGTCTAACTATTTCTCACACTCATTCTCTCTCCTATTTAATTTTTCATACTCATAACATTTAAATTTTTCTCTTTCTTATATCACTTTCCTTAATTCTCGTGCAATTGTCCTTTTCGGACACTTCGGCCGAAACAGAAGGAGTATCAAACTGCTTAAGGAACTTGTACACACATTGGGGTGGGGTCGGCCGACAAGCTACTCAAAATGATTAAACAAGGAGGAAAAGAAAAACAGTCAGTAAGGAAAAGTTAGTTACTGTAGATGATATGTTTGGACTGTGCACCTACACACTTTCTTACTGCAAATAAATTACGGGTGGCCCCCACTTCGCTTCCAAGCAAAGAACCAACCTCTCGTCCCACCCCCCGTTTAAAGGGCTGAATCTGCACCCTGACACTTGTTTAAGCGCGTCGAATCACCCTCTCCTACAGCGAGTTTGCTCTTATTTTTAATTAAAGTTAAATTTAATACTAATTCGACTTTGAAGTGAGTGGATTAGTGAGTCTCAAAATACTCCCGGTTCTAAAAAAATAATCATCTCAAAATATTTGTATTTTTGAAATTTTTCATAATTTTTTTTTTGACACATTTTGCGTAAACTACTCTTATTAATGATTAGTTAGTTATCAGTATAAAGACATTTAATTGTCTAGATACTTGAAATATTTAAAAAGTAATTTACCTATTTGATATGATATGTATTGATTATTTTTGTTAATATGTGTAAAAAATTCTAAAACTATAAGCATTTTGGGATAAATTGAGTATGACCGTACAAATCAGAATCCTTCGGATGTTGTGCAAAAAGCTGGTGAAGAAATTATAGAGTGTTTGATACATTGGATTGAGCTCAATGTCAATGGTGCCGAGGGAATTGATTTGAGTGAAGTCAAATTGGTATGCATTCATTGTCATTTTATAAAGACACACACTGGTACACTATTGAAACTCTAACATTGACATTTTTAAAATACTGATGTTGGTTTGCTGATACACTGATGCTGGCACTTTGAAACTTTAATTCTGGCACTTTTGAAACACTGTTGTTGATATTTTGAAACACTGCTGCTGGCACTTTGAAAATATAATAATGGCACTATAAAATCAATTGCACTGGTACATTTACTCGCAAACACATGCAATGTTGGCACTACTGAAACTCACGCTGGCACTTTGATACACCGATGTTGGCACTTTCAAACACTGATGCTGACAGCACTATAAGAGACAAACACTGGCACTATAAACAACTAACACTGGCAATTAAAAATACAACTACTGGCATTTAGAAACACATGAACTGGTTGTAGACCATTCACTCACTAGTACTGTTATTTTCTTGCAGTTCTTCTTGCCTTTACATAGAGGTGACAACAAAAAGTGGCCATTACACACTTTATGTTGCCAATACTGAGAGTCAAAAATTTCAGTATCTTGACAACTTGCCAATGAATGATTGGAAGAGTGCGAACATGCCAAAACTTGCTTATAGCATGGTAATTGAACGGTATAAACCGAGATACGAACATGGGCTCGCTCGAGCTGGGCCCAATTGGATTGGGCCATGAATATTATCTAATAACCAAGTATCAGGGCCGAGTAAGGTCTTCCTCGTATGCCGAGAAACATTTACCTCGGCCTTATGTCATCATGCTTGGGCCGTCATGTCGCAAGTGACGAGGATAGAAAAGTTCTTATCTCGGCATTTCATCACTGTGACGAGAAAACAAAATCATTTACCCCGGCATATATACATGCCGGCCAATCTCCAAATGACGAGGAAGAAGAATCATTTACCTCGGTCTATTTGCCAAGGCCGAGGTAAAATATTTATGTTCCTCGGCGTTCCGGCTAGCAGTTATACAGTCCTTATTCAGCAGGGAATATACATACAAGAATGATCCAATCAGGATTATAATTACCAACACCACTTCAAGTCAAACAAGGACTCCTTAACATATATAATTCTCTTAGGACTATATCTTATCTCTTTACAAGTTCACTTCAACATGGATTCTATCAATCCATCCCTATAAATATAAGCCCCATGGCTCATTATTTGGTACGTTACTTTTTACATTGGGAAAACTCTGTCAATTTGTTTTCTCACATACAAACCGTGAACTTACTCTCACGCCGGAGGGCCTTTAGCCGGATCCGCCCCGGCTTAGTTTACGTGTTTTCTCTTATTTTCAGGCCTTGCAATCACCGGAGCAATCATCGCTTGGAGTTGGGCTGATTTGACGATTTTGGCATCATCAATTGGTTCCATCACGGGAAATCGATTCAAACACCCTTTGTTTGGCCTGGAAAACGCTCGCTAAAAGCCAATTTTCTTGCCGGAATTTTTCTCTCATTGAACGGAATTTCGGAATCGTTTGGGCTCTGTTCTTGAAACCGCCGGAATCTGCAAATTTCAACCGGAATTTACCCAGATTCCGTTGGAGGCATTTTTAGCGTGAAATTTCGCCCCAGTTTGGCTTGAATTCTTTGGTGTTGAAAAAATCACAATTAGCTGTTTGTTTGTGGTTAAAATTTGCCCTAATTTTGGCCATAAATTTGGTTCTATTGAAATTGTGATTTTTGGAAAATTTACACTTGGTAATTTGCTGTTGACTCACAATGGACGGACAGTTTACGAGTGTTACGGCTGAGGACCCAACCCAGGTGAATGGGGCGAACACCGGAGCCGAGGAGCTGCCTCCTCCTCCTCCTCTACCTCAGCCAGATGCCCCCCTCCCCTCTCAATGACCCTTCGTTCCAAGGGTCAGGTGAATGCCGAGGGAGAAGGCGCTGAGCTTCCTCTTCCCACTCGTGCTCGTGGAAAGCAAGTGGGAAGGAAGAAAACAAAGAATGCCGACGCCGGTCAGGCTGGAGGAAGTCAACCCATTGACCGACGCTCTTTGTTACATAAGCAAATGGAGACGTTGCAAAGGATGTATGAAACCCATGCTGCTCTTTTGCAATTGGACCCAGAGAATTCCATGGCTGAATTTATTAGGCCATCTGTGGGCAACCCCCTCGAAAAGGGACAAGGTGAGCAACGAGCTCCTCTCCTCAAGACCACTGAACTACCACCCCGGGAACCTACCCGTCCTCGGCATGACAGTAAGAAGAGGGATCATGTAGTTGACTTGAGAAGCCAATTGACTCCCAGGGAAGAGGAGGTGAACTCAAGGGACCTAAGGACAAGGCTCAGTCTAAACAGGCGAATGTCCCCACCTCGTCTAGTTATAGCACCCCGGGCCCGCATTCTCCTCGTCCTCGTCGATCCCGCCATGATTCTCCTCTTCCCCGGCATCGTCGGGATTCTCCCCGTCCCCGTGTTCGTGAATTTGCTAAGCCAAGGACCCCGAACCGTACAGGATGATACTTGGTGGCCAAGACCTGGAATTGAAGCGTGATAAGGCCCCTTCCAAACGGGACAGCCACCGACATGACGCGGAGCACGCAGGGTGAATGATCGCCCCAAGGACAAATCCGTCGAAGCTCCCAATGAAGCACCCGCCAAGCAAAGGATGCGGAGTGGAAACCAAGCAATGGGAGTCAAAGTAAAGACTGGATGACATGGAGAGGGGAAAGAAGTTCAATGACGATGATTATGACTGGGCAACACGTCCATTCTCCTTGAGAATAACTGCAGCTCCACCTAATCCCCACCTCAAGCTCCCTAATTTCGAAAAATACAATGGCACTACTGATGCAAAAGACCACGTGCAAAGTTTTGAACAAACTATGAATCTCCTCACCACCGCCGATGACCCGCTTCCGTAAAGATTTCGCGAGCACCTTCTCCGGAATAGCTTTGACCTGGTTCCGTGAGCTTAAAAGAGGTAGCATCGATTGCTGGAGAGGCATGAGGAGAATGTTCTTGGACCACTTTGCTACCGCTGGTAAGAGGAAGATAAGGCTGGCCGACTTGGCCAACATTGAGCAGGGAAAGGGAGAGACCACCCTCAGCTATTATAATCGGTTCCGAAAAATGGCACTGTTGAAGAGAGCCTCACCGATAGGGAGGTCATTGTTTGTTTCAACTACGCCTAAAATCTGGTCCCCTCGTTTATGAACTCTCAGCCCGGGAACCTCAAACAAAGTCCGAACTATACAAGGTAGCTTATGCCATTTCCATGGCTGAGGACAAAATAAAGAAAAGGGGAGCTGACAAAACAGAAACAGAGGCGACAGGCACTCGCCAGAATGATGATGGGAACGGCAAGGGTTCCAAAGGGAAAAATAAAACAAGGAGCACGGAGAAGCTTGAATTCACCCCTCTTACCAAACCCATCTCTGAAATCATGCAGCTGGTAAACCTTCCTCCACCCCATCCAATGACTGACAAGCCAAAATTCCCTCGTAACATGAGCAAATACTGTGATTTTCACAAAGACCACGGCACACCATCACGGCCGCTGGGCCCTCAAGAAAATAATCCAAAAATGGGTCGACGAGGGAAAGTTAGATCGTTATGTCATGAAAAAAGACAACAAGCGGAAGCGGAAGGAAGAGGAAAGTGAAGATGACGACAAAAGCGAGGATGAAGACCGCAGGCCTCCTAGGGCCAAGTTGCATGTGATACGGGAAGAGGTAACTTCTACCAGAAAACTAAGGGACCAGATCCACGAGCTGAGCAAAGTATACCATGTTCCTGCTTGGATCCATAAAGCAGAAGAGGTCATTAGTTTCTCTCCTAATGAGTTGGCTGGAAGCCGAGCAGCTCGTGAACAACCCTTGGTGATAAAGGGCCGAATAGACAATGTGGAATCCGAAAGACTTCTCGTTGACACGGGGGCCTCCCGTGACATCCTATATTATTCAGCCTTCCAACAGATGGGCTTGAAAGACACCATGTTGGAACCCTATCATGGAAGGCTAGAAGGATTCACCAATCACAAGGTGGGAGCCAAGGGAACTGTGGAGCTAGAACTTGAAGTCGGTGATCATCCCTTCCTAGCCAAAGCCACAGTCAATTTCGTAGTCATGGATTTGACTAGTGATTACCATGCGATCATAGGCATTCCAAGTCAAGCTAAACTGGGGATGGTGGCCTCACTTCCCCACCAACGGGTTAAATTCCCCACTCGGGCAGGGATTGGATGTGTGAGGGCCACCCCCAAAGACTTCTTGGAACATGTCGTGAAGAGCAGAAAGAAATCCAAAAGTGTGGAGATAGATACCCCCGAGGAAAACATCAAGATCTCAAAGTCTCAGAAAACCACCGAAACTAGCTCCAGAATGAGCTATATTCGTGAGGTGCTTGCAGATGAGGACGAACCTGTGGTCCTAGAAATTGCAGATGGCCAAGGCATAGTCCTACCTGTACCTGAGGAAGAACCTATGGTCCAAGAAATTGCAGATGACCTAGGCGTAGTTCCGCCCGTATCCAAGGAAGACCCTGCTCTCTTCAACGGCCAGAACTCGGGGGCCAACCATGACCTAGGGAAGGTCAATCTCCCCGATGTTGATAAACTTATGGAGGAAGAAGGCCTCAACGTGAACGACAAAGAAGGGAGAAGAATTAGAGAGATCATTATTGAGTCTCTAGAATTCCGTGACGGTCCTGAAATGAAGCCTGTGGATGAACTGGAAGAGGTAGTCATCAATCCTGACTATCCTGATCAAAAAATCAAGCTCGGGGGCCAACTATCTCCAGAAGAGAAAGAAAAAATCATCTCCCTCTTGAAAAACAGTCTTGACGTCTTTGCTTAGAAAGTCGAAGACATGAGGGGGATCAATGAAGAAGTAGCCCTCCACCGCCTAGAAGTTGATCCTTTGGCAAAAACTATCTCCCAGACAAGGAGAAATTTTGCAAGGGACAAGGAGGAAGCCATAAAAGAAGAGGTGCATAAATTATTCAGCGGCGGAATAATTCGTGAAGTCAAGTACCCCATTTGGTTGGCCAATGTAGTGATGGTGAAAAAGCAAAATGGGAAATGGCGTATGTGCATAGACTTTACTGATCTAAACAAAGCCTGCCCCAAGGACAGCTATCCTCTCCCTAGAATTGACAAGTTGGTTGATTCCATTGCTGGACACCAAACTCTCAGCTTTCTAGATGCCTATTCAGGCTATCATCAGATAAAAATGGCGGAAGAGGACATTGAGAAGACGGCCTTCCAAACACCGGGGGGAAATTACTGTTACATCATGATGCCTTTTGGGCTCAAGAACGCGGGTGCTACATACCAGCGGATGGTGAATCGAGTTTTTGCAAGCCAAATAGGTCGCAACATGGAAGCTTATATTGATGACATGGTCATAAAGACCAAGGAAGGCAGTCACGTTCCTGACCTGGAAGAGACAATCCACAACCTCCGAGCTAACAACATGAAGCTGAACCCAAGCAAGTGCGTATTCGGAGTAACGGCTGGAAAATTCCTAGGCTTCATGGTATCACAAAGGGGAATAGAGGCCAACCCTGAAAAAATTAAGGCGCTCATGGATATGAAGGAACCTACCACGATCAAGGAGGTTCAAAGACTAAATGGAAGAATAGCGGCCCTTGGGAGATTTATCGCCAAATCTGCCGAAAAGTCAATGCCCTTCTTCAAGGTATTGAAGGGTACCAAAAGCTTCTCCTGGACTCCCGAATGTTCTGAAGCATTCCTCCGGTTGAAGAAGTACTTGGGCTCCCCTCCCTTGCTCAGCAGTCCGACTACCGGTGAGATGCTATATGTCTTCCTAGAAATTGCCACTTGATTATGCCGTCGCAATGCCTTAGTTCAGAATGACGAAGGAGTTCAGAAGCCTGTCTACTATGTCTCTAAGGCACTGTCCGACGTGGAAAGCAGATACTTTAATGTGGAGAAGATAGCGTACGCACTAGTCATCGCCTCAAGAAAATTACGTGCCTATTTTTCTGCACATCCTATCACCGTATACACAAATGAACCATTGAAGAAGATACTACATAAGTTGGACGGCTCCGGACGTCTCCTTAATTGGTCCATCACTCTCACTGAGTTTGATATCACTTACCAACCAAGGAAGACCCTCCTGGCACAGCCATTGGTAGACTTCATGGTCGAGACTGCCTTTATGGGTGAGCATCTCCCCACCTCTCGGAAGCAAAACGCACTAGAGGATAAAGACTCTCCCATTGAACTCCCACCCAACTGTTGGATCCTGTACACGGACGGATCAGCCACAAAAGAAAGAAGCGAAGTAGGAATTGTACTAGCAAGCCCAGAAGGAGAATATACTACGCAAGACGCCATCCGTTTCAAGTTCCCTGCCTCCAATAATCAAGCTGAATATGAAGCTCTAATATTTGGCATTGAGTTAGCCTCCTTCTATGGAGCAACTAAGGTGGCGGCCGCGACTCCCAACTCGTTGTCAAACAAGTAAAGGGAGAGTATAATGCCCAAGACCCCACCCTTGCCAAGTATAGAGACCTGGTCCTAGATATGACGAAGAAGATGGAATTTTTCGAGCTCAAACAAATTGGCAGGGAAGATAACCAAGTCGCAGACGTTCTCTCCAAACTGGCAACCATGGATGTGTCTAAGACCAGTCCATATATAGTTTATGCCGAGGAACCTGCGTACGAAAGACTACAAGTTATGCTCTTAGATGGAGAGGAGAGATGCTGGATCGATGACTACATTGAATACATTGAGAAGGAGAAACTCCCCGAAGATAAAGCTCAAGCTAAGCTCATCAAGAAGAGGTCTCCAAGGTTCGTGGTAATGAGTGGAGTCCTCTACCGAAGATCTTTCACAAAGCCCCTGCTAAGGTGTGCCTATCCCAAGGAAATTGAGAACCTCTTGGCAGAAGTACATGAAGGCGTTTGCGGCGGACACCCGGGGGCCAGAACCTTAGCAAACAAGATCATATCGCTAGGTTACTACTGGCCAAACCTAAGGGAAGACGCGCACGCCTATGTTAGAAAATGTGACAAGTGCCAAAGATTCTCTGACATTCCTAGACTACCTGCAGTTGAGCAAACACTTGTAATACCTACGTGGCCATTTGATATGTGGGGGATCGATATCATCTGACATTTTAAAATACTGATGCTGGCACATTATTAAAGATATTCAAATCGATGACAGTCATCTTCCGAGCTCCAGCTGTCGAGAAGCGATCTAGAAATTTCTTCCTCATATAATGCCACGTCGAAATGCAACCTGGTGCCAAACCATTAAACCAAGTAAGAGCTACCCCGGTGAGAGTGCTAGTAAGTGTCTTGCACATCATGTCGTCCTCGTTGGAGACAAAACACATAGTAGCCTCCAAATGCTGTATATGGCTCTTGGCATTGGTTGAACCCGAATACTTTTCTAGAATGGGCAATCTGAAACCGTGAGGAGGTCGACGATCGAGCAACTCCTTGGACAAGGGACGAAGAGGAAAGTCGTTTCGTTCGCCCTTTTCGGCATTCTCTTTTTTGTCGGTCTCCCATTGTTCAAACTTTTTCTTCCATTGTAGACATTCCCTAGCGTCTGGCTTGTCGTCCCTTACTTGGGAGATATCGTTGGATTTCTGCCGTTCCTCGCGGTGGGGCTCCCTCCTGGAGTTGGCCCTATGCCTGTCACTCCTAGGTGGCGTTATCTCTCTACCCCTTCGATCCCTGTGAGAGGGCGATCTGACTGAATTAACAGGCGACCTGCGCCTTTCCTCTCTGACTGGCGACCTACGCCTTTCATCTCTGACTGGCGACCTGCGCCCATTCCTATCTCTGTGAGACTGCGACCTCTCAGTTCTGGCAGGCGACCTAGGCCTGTTCCTCTCAGCTTCCCTCTGTCGTCTTAGCTCTGACTCGGCCTCCTGTTCCCTATTGCTGTTAAGATGACTTCGCAAATCGTCAGGCGAAACTGGAATATGGGTGCGAATATGAGGCACAATCTGTCGCTCGTCATTCTGCCTGTCACTTCCACCTTATCTAGCACTTTCGTCGGGCTGCCTGTTAGAAACCTGGGAGGGAGCTGCCCTTTCCGATCTCCTGTCATTATGTTCGGGCTCTTCCTCCATAGCCAATAACTCTGCGAGAATTCTAGCTCGCTCTACCAGCATCTCCTTTCTGCTAAGGGGATTGGTTGAGGGACCTGGTCTGTCGCCTGCAGCCATTCGCCCTGCTTGGGGACGCTTTGGAGGAGGCGGTGCTCCTTGATCGGCCATGGACCTTTTCTCTCTCCGGTTATCAGGCAGGCCTCTACCATCGGCAATATTGTTCGATCGTGTTGCCCTTGCGTGCGAACGAGGCGGAGGAGGAGGAGGAGGCATATTAACATTACGGTTTCCGGCATTCGTATTAGCACCGGTGTTTCCTTCGTTGTGTTCGTCGGCGCTTCAGAAACGTGACCATCAGATGTCACCATGATTGTAGGTCTTAAGAAATTTCGAGGTAAAGTACGCACGATTCCCGGCAATGGAACCAAACTGATGCTGCAAGAATCGTGTTTATCAATCTCCGTCCAATCAGCAAGATTAATCACTTGGCTCCTTGACTTGAAACAATGAACCCACGACTAGCCGGAATGGTCTCCGGCGAAGACCCTCGGGCGTGAGAGTAAGTACGGTGTATGAGAGCTCAAATATTATAATGAACAAGATGTATTCAAAATAACAAAGGAAAATTACCTTGGAACGGTTGATGTTGCCTTGTATTTATAGTTGTTGATGAGAGTTGTATTTGTGGTAGGATTGTATGAAATCCCTTAAATTGTGGAACAGATACGTGGTAGAGATCTTATCCATAAATAACTCCTGATTTCTAGGGAGTCTCATTATGTAGAGAATTGTAAGTACGACAGGACTCTGTAGGTTGACGTAACGATGTAGGTCGAGGTCGCCTATTGGGCCTAGGTCGGCCTGACTGATGGATAAGGCTGAACCGTACCCGAATATCACCTGGATTGTAATGTCGGACCAAGCTAGGTCGGAACCTCGTAGGTCGGACAAAGAGCTTAGGTCGACTGATCATGCTGATGGGCCTTGAGCCCAGTAATAATTGGGCCTAGCCAACTGAGAACGTGGTGGCGATAATAGGTAGATGACTGGGCTTATTCGCTGGGCCTAGCTCGTCACTTTTATTCTGTTCAAATATAATACTACATAATAACTTATGAGACATTTAAATTAATGAGTAACTTGAGAGAAAGTAATTTGTTTTAAAAGGAATTTGAGAGAAAGTAATTTGTTTTAAATTGAATTCAGTATAATATAATACTGAAAGTAATTTGTTTTAAAAGTAATTACAACATTAATTAAGGTTCTAAACTTTACTATAAAAGGAAATTCAATACGAAAGAACTTTTCTAGTAAAAGAAAGTTCACGTGTTTAATTAGTAGTAAGTGCCAACAATATCGACGGGCACCTCTCATTAAATTTCGTACTGATATTTTTGAAATTTATGATCTCCAAAAATTTAAAACTAAATTAATGTTTGTATTTAGCCATGTCTTTTATCTTGTCTTATCATTTTAGTACAATAAATAATTCATGTTGTCTGTAATGCCAATTTACGTTACCAATAAGCACCCAGATTATCAGGTAAGGGAATGTTCTAGCTTAATAACAGGTCTCAAGTTTGAGATTTGAAAATGCAGCAGTGTTAAAATTTTGTTGGGAGAGATTTATCGCCCTTTTGATCCTACCCGACTTAAAAAGTGATAGCTCACTCACTACCATTTTAATGTACAAAAAAATTTCCAATTTACGTTCAGATGAGCTCGGACCAGCTAGACCGGGCTCAAGCTCGGTCTGATCCAAAGGCCCAGTAAGATGTGGCATATCCTAGATCGCCAGAGTCAAGAACGAAGGGATCCAGACCGTCAGCCTGGTGACCGCGGGAGTTGTGACCGTCCCATCCGTGCCCGCGTCAAATATCATTGTCCGCGCCCAAGATGTTGACTGCGGTCTCATACCAGACTCCCGGTTGTCTCACCAGACTCCCGGTTAAAGTCAAACCTTATTGAGCAAGTTTACTTACTGGCTCTGACAGTACAGTAACCGGCTCACTCCCATCGCATTGAATGCGGCTCAGACAGGCGCCTGCTATCGCCATTAATGCGCCGTGCCAACTCTCCCAAATACACGGCTCCCGTCTCTTTCAGCGACATTCCCTCTGACAGTGAATCTTCCTTCCCTGACAGAGCCAATCAGATGTGGACACGTGTATCTGGTCAAAGACTAAGATGCCCTTTAAGGCTGACCTCACGGCTTACCTTAACAAGCACCTCTCCATCACCTATAAATAGAAGACCTTTGTCCCCTTGAATAAGGTAAGTGTCGAATTGACATTGTAATTCATTGTCTAAACCCTAAACACATACACTCACTCTAAGACATTCCAAGTCTTATTCTCAGGTTATTATATCTTTCTTAATATCTTATCTTCACACCCGAGGGTCTGAGTTGGATTAGCATCCGACTTTAACTTTAACGGTGCTTTGCTTTGTTGTGTTCTAGGTACACCGCAAATATATTCTGTCAGATATCCTTCAACCGCTCTGACCCTAAAAGACCAGGCGTAATTCGTAATCATGAATAATCACAATAAAACATTAAATTAAAGGAAATCAATTGTTTAAAATTACTAATTGGTTGAAGGGATCCCAGCTTACTGCAAAACAACATTGAATTAGGAATTAAGATGTTCAAAATCACCGGCGGACCTATGTGTACTACAATAATGGGCCATGACCCTCGTTTGAAAAAAAAAAGTGAACAGTATAAATCGAGATACGAACATGGGCTTGCCCGAGTTGGGCCCAAATGGATTGGGCCATAAACTTAATCCAATATACAAGCATCAATGCTCAAGGAACAGGGCCCAGATACCTTCCTCGTATGTCGAGGAGTATCTCCTCGGCCTTACATGGACAACGGGTTCCTCATACTTGGCTCATCATACTCCAAGACGTCAAAAGCGACGAGGAGAGGAAAGTTCTCACCTCGGCATATCATCAAATGCCGAGGAGACAGAATCACTCTCCCCGGTATATTCTCATGTCGGCCAATCATCAAATGACGAGGAAGCAAAATCATGCATCTCGGCTTATACACCAATGCCGAGATTAAACATTCGTGCTCCTCAGCTTTCCGACTAGCAGATCGTACAATCCTATTCAAACAAGGATTCAACAGTCATGATCCAATCAGGATTGTAACTAACTACATCAATTCAAGTCAAACAATGACTCCTTAACAGATATAATTCTCTTAGGATTATATCTTATCTCTTTACAAGTTCACTCCAACATGGATTCTATCAATCCATCCCTATAAATACAAGCCGCATGGCTCATTATTTGGTACGTTACTTTTTACAATACAGAAACTCTGTCAATTTAGTTTCTTATACACAAACCGTGAACTTACTCTCACGCTGGAGGGCCTTTAGCCGGACTCGCCCCGGCTTAGTTTACGTGTTTTCTCTTATTTTCAGGCCTTGCAATCTCCGGAGCATCCGAACGCTTGGATTTGGGCTGATTTGACGATTTTGGCTTCATCAATTGGTTCCATTGCCGGAAATTCGATTCAAACACCCTTTGTTTGGCCTGGAAAAAGCTCACATTGAAGCCAGATTTTTGCTGGATTTGTTCCAACTCACCGGAAAATTCTGTTCCGTTCTTGCTCTGTACCAATTTCGGCCGGAATCTGCAGCTTTTGACGTCTGAAGCGAATTTTTGGCCGGAATTTTTGTGTTGGAAAAATCACAATTTGAAGTTTATTATTTGTGGTCAAAATTTGCCCTAATTTTAGCCAGAAATTTTGATCTATTGGAAATTTTCACTTTTGGTAATTTGTTATTGATTCGCAATGGACGAACAATTCACCAGTGTAACCGCTGAGGAACAAACCCAAGTGAATGGGGTTAACCAAGATGCCGAGGTATTACCTCCTCCTCCTCCTCCTCCTCCTCTACCTCAGCCGGACGGCCCTCCTCCCCTCGCCATGACTCTACGTTTCATGGGTCAGGCGAATGCCGAGGGAGAGGGAGCCAACCTTCCTCGTCCTACTCACCCTCGTGGGAAACGAGTGGGAAGGAAGATGACAAAGAAGGCCGATGACGGCCAAGCGGAAGGTACTCAGACCGTTCACCGACGCACTTTGCTTCATAGGCAAATGGAGACGTTGCAAAGGATGTATGAGACACAGGCTGCCCTATTGCAATTGGATCCTGACAATTCCATGGCCGAGTTCATGCTGCCGTCGATGGAAAACTCTCGTGGAAGGGAGCAAGGTGAGCGACGAGGTGAGCGACGAGGTCCTCCCCTCGAATCCGCTGAAATACCAAAGCAGGCCCTCCGAGAACCTCCCCGTCCTCGGCATACCAGCCAGAAGAAAGACCAGGTAGTTGACCTGAGAAGCCAATTAACTCCCAGGGAAGAGGAAGTGAACTCACGGGACCTGAGAACGAGACTTAGTCTAACCAAGCGTATGTCACCCCCTCGTCTCGTCATGGCACCTCGGCGTCCCAGGTCTCCTCGACCACGTCTACCTCGTCCTGATTCTCCTCGTCCCCGTGCTCGTGAGTTTGCTCGGCCAAGGACACCTGAACCATACAGAATGATACTTGGTGGCCAAGAGTTAGAACCAAGATGTGATAAAGCACCATCTAAATGGCGTGACAGCCATCGAAATGACGTGGAGCACAGTATGGTGAATGGTCATCCCAAAGATAAATCGACCCGTAGCTCCCAGCGAAGCACCCGCTCTAGCAGTGACAAGGGAGTGGAGACCAGACAATGGGAACTGTTGAAACAAAGACTGGATGACATGGAGATGGGAAAGAAGTTTGATGATGATGACTTTGACTGGGCAACTCGTCCGTTCTCCCTAAGGATAACAGCTGCACCACCTAATCCTCACTTTAAGGTCCCGAATTTTGAAAAGTACAACGGAACCACTGACGCAAAGGACCATGTGCAAAGTTTTGAACAAATCATGAACCTTCTCACTGTAGTTGATGACATGCTCTGTAAAGCTTTCGCGAGCACCTTCTCCGGAACAGCCCTGACCTGGTTCCGTGAATTGAAAAAAGGTTGCATCGATGGCTGGAGGGGCATGAGGAGAATGTTCTTGAATCACTTTGCCACAGCTGGAAGGAGAAAGATGAGATTGACCGACCTGGCCAATATCGAGCAAGGAAAGGGGGAAACCACCCTCAGTTATTACAACCGATTCTGTAAAATAGCAGACCAGTTGGAAGAGAGCCTCACTGACAGGGAGGTTATTGTTTGTTTCAACTCTGGATTGAAATCTGGTCCCCTCATCTATGAACTCTCCGCCCGAGAACCTAAGTTCAAGTCTGAGTTATACCATGTAGCATACGCCATTGCCATGGCCGAGGACAAGAGCAAGAAAAGAGGATCCGACAAGGCGGAACCAGAAGCGGCTGGCACTCGTCAGAATGACAATGGGAATGGAAAGGGATCCAAGGGGAAGAACAGAACAAGAGGTACCGAGAAACCTGAGGTGTTCACCCCTCTAACCAAACCCATCTCAGAAATCATGGAGTTGGTAAATCTTCCACCTCCTCGTCCGCTAAGTGATAAACCAAAATACCCCCGTGACACTTCCAAATACTGTGATTTCCACAAGGACAACGGGCACACCACTCATGGCTGTTGGGCCCTCAAGAAAATAATTCAAAAATGGGTTGACGAGGGAAAGCTAGACCGTTATGTCATGAAAAAAGACAACAAGCGAAAGCAGAAGGAAGAGAAAAGTGAAGATGATGATAAAAGTGAGGACGGAGAACGTAGGCCTCCTAGAGCCAAATTACACGTGATCCGTGAAGAAGTGACCTCCACCAGAAAACTGAGAGACCAGATCCATGAACTAAGCAAAGTATATCACGTGCCTGCTTAGATTCATAAGGCGGAAGAGGTCATCAGTTTTTCTCCCAACGAATTGGCAGGGAGCCGTGCTGCCCGAGAACAACCCTTGGTGATTAAGGGTAGGATCGATAATGTGGAATCGGAAAGATTACTTATGGACACGGGGGCCTCTCGTGACATTCTGTACTATTCTGCTTTCCAACAGATGGGCTTGAAAGACACCATGTTGGAACCTTATCATGGAAGGCTGGAAGGATTCACCAACCATAAGGTTGGAGCTAAGGGAACTGTGGAGCTAGAGTTTGAAATTGGCGAACATCCCTACAGATCCAAGGCTACTGTCAGTTTTGTAGTCATGGATTTGACGAGTGATTATCATCCCATCATAGGCATTCCAAGTCAAGCGAAACTTGGGCTGGTTGCCTCCCTTCCTCACCAACGAGTTAAATTTCCCACTCGCGCCGGAATTGGATGTGTGAGGGCGACCCCCAAAGACTTCTTGGAACATGTCGTCAGAAGCAGGAAGAAATCCAAGACTGTGGAGATAGATACCCCCGAAGAAAACATCAAGGTCTCTAAATCTCAAAAAACCACCAAAACTAGCTCTAGAATGAGCTATATCCGTGAGGTACTTGATGATGAGGAAGAGCCCATGATCCTAGAAATTGCAGATGACCAAGGCACAGTTCCACCTGTATCTGAGGAAGAGCCTATGGTCCAAGAAATTGCAGATGACCAAGGCTGAGGCTTAGTTCCGTCCGTCTCCGAGGAAGATCCCATTCTCGTCAACGGCCAGAACTCGGGGGCCAACCATGACTTGAGGAAGGTCGATCTGCCCGACGTTGATGGGCTAATGGAGGAAGAAGGCCTCAACGTCAATGACAATGAAGGAAGAAGAATTAGAGAAATTATTATTGAATCTCTGGAATTTCGAGACGGTCCTGAAATGGAGCCTGTAGACGAGCTGGAAGAGGTAGTCATCAATTCCGACTATCCTGAACAAAAAATCAAACTCGGGGGCCAGCTATCTTCGAAAGAGAAAGAAAAATCATCTCCTCCTAAAAGCGCCTAGACGTCTTTGCCTGGAGAGTCGAAGACATGAGGGGGTCAATGAAGAAATAGCACTCCACCGTTTAGAAGTTGATCCACTGGCGAAAACTATCTCACAGACAAGGAGAAATTTTGCAAGAGACAAGGAGGAAGCTAAGGAAGAGGTGCAAAAGTTACTGAGCGCCAGAATAATGCGTGAAGTCAAGTACCCCGTTTGGTTGGCCAATGTAGTAATGGTGAAGAAACAAAATGTAAAGTGGCGTATGTGTATAGACTTCACCGATCTAAACAAGGCCTTCCCCAAAGACAGCTATCCTCTTCCCAGAATCGACAAATTGGTTGACTCCATTGCTGGACACCAAACTCTCAGCTTCCTAGATGCCTATTCAGGCTATCATCAGATAAAAATGGCGGAAGAGGACATCGAGAAGACGGCCTTCCAAACACTTGGGGGAAACTACTATTACATCATGATGCCTTTTGGGCTCAAGAATGCGGGTTCCACATACCAACGGATGGTGAATCGAGTATTTGGCGCGCAAATAGGCCTAAACATGGAGGCCTACATTGATGATATGGTCATTAAGACCAAGGAGGGCAGTCACGCTCCTGACCTGGAAGAGACAATTAACAACCTCCGAGCCAATAACATGAAGCTGAATCCAAGCAAATGCGTATTTGGAGTAACGGCGGGAAAGTTCCTAGGCTTCATGGTATCTCAAAGGGGAATAGAGGCCAACCCTGAAAAAATTAAGGCGCTCATTGACATGAAGGAACCAACCTCCATCAAGGAGGTCCAGAGACTAAACGGAAGAATAGCGGCACTTGGAAGATTCATCGCCAAATCTGCCAAAAAGTCGCTGCCCTTTTTCAAGGTATTGAAGGGTACCAAGAGCTTCTCCTGGACTCCCGAATGCTCCGAGGCATTCCTCCGGTTGAAGGAGTACTTGGGTTCCCCTCCCGCTGCCAGCCTCCGACTACCGGCGAGACACTGTATGTCTTCCTAGCTGCCACTGATCATGCAGTCGCAGCTGTCCTAGTAAGAAATGATGAAGGAACTCAGAAACCTGTGTACTACGTATCAAAGGCATTATCAGACGTAGAAAGCAGATACTTTAACGTGGAAAATATAGCATACGCACTAGTCATTGCCTCAAGGAAACTACGTGCTTACTTCTCTGCGCATCCTATCACTGTCTATACCAATGATCCATTGAAAAAGATCCTGCATAAGTTGGACGGCTCCGGACGTCTCCTGAATTGGTCTATCGCTCTTACGGAGTTTGATATCACGTACCAACCAAGGAAGACCCTCCTGGCACAGCCTTTGGTTGACTTCATGGTTGAGACTGCCTTCATGGGTGAGCATCTCCCCACCTCTCGTAAGCAAAATACACCGGAGGAAGAAGAGTCTCCTGTTGAACTCCCATCCAACTTTTGGATTCTATACACGGATGGATCAGTAACAAAGGAAAGAAGCGGAGCTGGAGTCGTACTGCCAATTTCGGGAGGAGAATTCACCATGCAAGATGCCATCCGTTTCAAATTCCTTGCCTCCAACAATCAAGCTGAATACGAAGCTCTAATATTTGGTATTGAGTTGGCCTCCTTCTACGGAGCAACTAAGGTGGCAGCTTTCTGTGACTCCCAGCTCGTTGTCAAACAAGTAAAGGGAGAGTATAACACCCAAGATCCCACCCTTGCCAAATATAGAGACCTTGTCCTGGACATGACAAAGAGGATGGAATTCTTCGAACTCAAGCAGATAGGCAGGGAAGACAACCAAGTCGCAGACGTTCTATCTAAACTAGCAACCATGGATGTGTCTACATCTAAGACCAGTCCATATGTAGTTTATGCTGAGGAACCTGCGTATGAAAGATTACAAGTCATGCTCCTAGATGGAGAGGAGAGATGTTGGATCGATGACTACGTTGAGTACATTGAGAAGGAGAAACTCCCAGAAGATGAAGCTCAAGCTAAGCTTATCAAGAAGAGGTCCCCAAGGTTCGTTGTGATGAGCGGAGTCCTCTACCGAAGATCTTTCACGAAGCCCCTGCTAAGGTGTGCCTATCCCAAGGAAATTGAGAACCTCTTGGCAGAAGTACATGAAGGTGTTTGCGGCGGACACACAAGATCATATCGCTAGGTTACTATTGGCCAAACCTAAGGGAGGACGCGCACGCCTATGTTAGAAAATGTGACAAGTGCCAAAGATTCTCCGACATTCCTAGACTACCGGCAGTTGAGCAGACACTTGTGATACCTACGTGGCCATTTGACATGTGGGGGATCGACATCATCGGTCCCTTCCCTCCCGCCCGAGGTAATTGCAAGTACGTCATCGTAGCTGTTGATTATTTCTCCAAGTGGATAGAAGCAAAGGCATTGGCCAAGATAACGGAAGAAAACGAAATTAACTTCGTCCACGACTACATCTGGTGTCGATTTGGCCTCCCCCATATAATTGTCTCTGATCACGGACTCCAGTTCTCTACGGCATTTACAATAGAGTTGGGAAGAGTCAAAGTCCGCCATGCAAAATCCTCAGTTAGCAGACCCCAAGGCAACGGTAAAGCGTAAGTCGCCAACAACCGGTCCTAATGCTCTTACCAAGAATCTTGAAGGGCGCGAGGGTAGATGGTTGGACGAACTTCCCCTAGCTTTATGGACTGTTCGCACAACCACCCGGGGGACCAACCGGGGAAACCCCATTCGCACTAACCTTCGGTTCTGAGGCTATGGCACCAGCTGAAATGGCCATCCCTACAGTGAGAAACTCCCATTATGATGAGCAAGTCAACAAGGTTAATAGGCTCCTAGACCTAGACCTGGTAGATGAAAAACGACTAGCTGCACAGATGAGGATGGTCAACTACAAGCAAAGGACCAAGGCCTATCATGACAAGAGGGTTATCAGAAGAGTATTCCAAGTAGGCGATTGGGTATTTAAAAAAATCGAGGCAACTGGTCGGAAGGCAGAACAAAACAAGCTCTCCCTAAATTGGGAAGGTCCCTATATCATCACTCAAGTCATTCGAGAAGGGACCTACAGATTGAAGACTAAGGAGGGGAAAGATCTCAAGCATCCATGGCATTCCGACAATCTCCGAAAATATTATCACTAGTCTAGTTTATTTTGCAGTAGATTAGTTTCTTGTTTTCTGCCTTTTACTTTTTAGTTGATAGGATTGCAGTTCGATGTAATCAAGTTTCAGTTTTACGAAAGCAGTTTCTTCCGACATGCAAAGCAACTATCAACTCCCCATACAAACACCAGAAGACGAGGATCTTATCCCCGACTCTTCGAAACATACACCTTACGTCTTGACAAGGGTCCGCCTTGACTCAACGACTAGAGGCTCCTAACAGCCAAGACAGAGGGTCCTCCTCGGCCTAATGTCTTACCTTACATCCTGACAAGGGTCCGCCTTGATTCCAGGATTACAAGTATCGCAGTCAAGACCAAGGATATCTCCTCGGCCTAATGACTTGCCTCACGTCAAGACAAGGAAACACCTTGTCACTACGAATACAAGGCATCACGTCTAAAACCTGTGCACGAGTCATCTTCCTCGGCATAAGGAGACGAAAAAGAAGAAATATCACCAACAGTCAAAGCCGAGGAGTCCTTCCTCGGCCTATACGACTTAAAACGACATCAAAGCCGAGGGACATTACCTCGGCCTTACAAATCACCACATAAACGGGGACGAGGGACCCTCCTCGACTTCCCCTGTATAAACCTGGTGCCTATGCCTAGCATACAAACAAACACAAACAATTCATTGAAACAATATGAATTAAAACAAAAAGGATTTTTTCATTGATGTTCAAAGGAAAATACAAGTCCTAACGGCTGTTACAAAGGAAAAAAGGAAAGAAAAATCCTAAGACTGCTGACCATCATTAAAAGGCTCTTCAAGCCATTCCTCTGTGATAGTGCCGGGGGGAGGAAGAACGGTTTGATCGGCTACAACCCTAGCTTCATCGGCGTTTCCCACCTCGGCCTCGGCTTCCCCATCTTGGATGGCCCCCACCAAAGCCTGAAGGTTACCAGGAACAACTGATGGAGGCACCCACACTTCGCGACCGGCTTGGGCATCCATCTCAATCATCACATCCATGTTTTATTCAGAAAATGGAACCAGGTGGTGAAGAGCCCTAGCTTTCTCGTCATACTGATCCTGGCTAATCAGTAGAGCAATCTTATTGATATCCAAGCCAGTGGTGGTGTCAGCCAGGAGATGGAGGTAGCCGTCCTCGAACATGGTGGCAGTCTTCTCATCCATGGCATCTTGGAAAGCTTGGCTCTCCTTGAAGCGCGTCACGGCCGCCTCCTCCCTGGTGACAAGGGTAGTTTCATAACCTCGGCACTTGGCTTCGGCTTCCTCGGCCCTCACTTGGACCTCGGCCTTGGCCTTCCTTGCCTCAGCCAGCTCAGCCTCCTTCAGCCGGAGACTCTCCTCGGCTTGAGCACGAGCTTCTTGTGCCTGCTTCCGGGCTTCCTCGGCCCTCATCACCTCGGCTTCCACCTTGGCCTTGGCCGCCTCCAGCTCAGCATCCTTGGCTTGTAGCAGGGCAGCCAGAGCCGCCTTCTCGGTCTCGCCCTTCTCTTGGGCGGTCTTAGCCTCACTCAAGTGTCTGGCATTATTCTTGGCTAGGACATTCTCGTAAGTCGTGACGGAAGCCAACTGTAAGAGAAATCAATATTAGAAATCTTAACAAGTCTCAAAATCAATATGACCGAGAAAAGGACAGTCACCTCGGCAATTAAAAGTCCCTTGCGGCATAACAAGTTCTCTTGGCTAGGCTTCTCTTTGACAAGAGCCTCATAAGCCTCCTCGTCCATGGCTCTCTGGACAGGAGCTCGGGCCAATCTCAGTAAGGGTCCCTTTCTATTCTGCAGAGGAATACCCCTCAGACGTGGGACACTTGCAGCCATACGCCGAACCATCTCATCGGCATCGTCATAAGACTTGATGGTATGAATGGTAAGGGGAGGAGGAGCCTCAGGATTGGAGGACTCAACAGTTGCTCGCTTAGTGGCAGGCTCCTCGGTGCTAGCAGCTTGGGCCCTCTTGGAGCCAGAACGCCTTGTGACGAGGTCAGTCTCTTCGGCCCTTACCTCCTCGACATCAACATGGAGGCTATGCCCCTCTATAGTTGATTGAGTAACTCGTTCCTCGGATCCCAGATCCTCGGCATTCACCTCCTCATGCAATTTGAGGGGAAGGGGATGGTAACCTTGTGCACTCAGTAAGAGGTTGCGGGCGTTGGCTTCCTCCGTCCTCTTCGTCAAGTCCGACTTCTTGACTTGACGTCTCTTTTGCTTGACGAGCTCCATGGGACTTAACCTTTTCATGGCTAATTCTGCCTCCTGCTCGGGGGTCAAATCTACAAAGGCAAGGACGAAATGGTTAGATACGAGTAGAAGGAAGGCCAACAATAATGCAAAAAACTACAAGTATCAAAGGAAAAAACATTTACATCCAACCACGTCTTCTTCTTCCAGACATTGGTCAAGGGGAGGGACCTTACACCTCGGACAATCCTCATGAAAAATGAGGCCGGGATGCGTTGTCCAGTCATTGAAACGCCTCCCCCTCTTAACGGTGACGAGGGGAACCACCCCGTCCTTCGGTCCCGGCATCAGTCCTGCCTGGACATAATAATGGTCTGAGGCTTCAATTGCCGACCAGTCAAGGAGTCCCACCTCGGCAAACTCCTCTAAGCGCTTGATCAGGTCCTTGGTCCATTCATACTGCTGAACGGGGCCTGACGAAGTTGGAGGATGGCAAGGGGATTGGAACTCCCAGCCTTTGCGGCTCTCAACCCTAATTGTATGATTGTCCCAACCCGCAACTTTGCTTGACATGGGGAGAAGAAGTTTTGGCTTCTTGGGTGCACTCTGGCTGACGAGGAGCCAACTGTCCTTGACGAAGCTGACTTGATAAAAATAGCGGAACGCTCCCATGGTAGGCTCAAAACCTAAGCTCCGGCAGAGCACTATAAAGCTAACAAGGACCCGGGTACCATTGGCTCCTAGCATGGTCGGCACTGCCCTCACGTCGTCTAAAAATTCGTTAATAAAGGGGTCCAAAGGAAGACGAAACCCCCGTTGAAATTGTTTGAAGTAGAAGTGGACGTAGTCTTCATTGTAGTAGAAGCTCCTCTCCTCCTTATCTGTCTTAAAATTGGGTTTGCCAATATAAGTTAACTTATACTCGGCTTTGTCCACCCCGTACTTGGAATACAGCTGCTCTAGCATAGGGTCCCCGGCCTTGGGATGCCTCTGTCGTCGTTTCTCTCCACCTCGGCCTCCCCTTTCTCGGCCTTTACTGCCCTCAACTTGGGCACCCTCCATAAAAGCATCAACTATTCGGGTGGACGAGGGGACAAAGTTAGTTACCTCGTCAATGGCTGATCTTAGGACGGGGAAGGGAGATACCCCTCCTCGTCATTGAATAAGGCCGAGTAGGGAGCCTTACCACTCAGACGCTCACGAACTATATGGTCTGAAGACGGGTAGAACAGTTCGATGTGCTCCATCATCTCTGCCCTATCCTCAAATACAATAATATTGGGGGAATCGGACACAATCCTATCTATCCTCGTGGAATCTGGGTATTGGAGGAACATCCGAGTACGACCATAACTTCTCAACCTCTTTCCTATGTCATCCAGGGTCAGGATCAACCAAGGTCCCCTCTCTCTCTGGTAAACCCTCAGATTGCCGGTGTGATACCCATAACGGAATCGGGGGGAATGGTCCCAAGAACGAGCCATGTCTAAGGGGAATCAAATATAAAGGGGGGAATTCATTCAATATTCAAAGTAGTTCATGCAAAATTCCAAGAAAATCGAAGATTCAAACTTTTGAGAAATAAAATTGAAGATTTATGAAGAAAAGCTCCAACATTCAACAATGGCGGTTCTTTTTCTTGACACACCAAAATCTCATCTAAAACCCTAGAGAAGGTGAAATCATGAACAAAGACGCATAAAGATAAGAAATGTATACCTGTTGGTTGAAAAGTGGTTGAAATCTAAATCACGCACGCCGGAAATACAAAGCTTCGCCGGAAACTGTGAGGGAAAGGTTCGCCGGAGTTCTTGAAGCTTCTAAGGTTCTCTCTCAAAGCTTTGAGTTGTAAAAGTTTGAAATGAGGAGAATTGGGGGTTTTATACTCGCTTAATCGGGTCAAACCCATGGGTAAAGCAAGTAACCGGGTTTGACGCCCCAAGAATTAAATGCTATCAACAATTTTCGAGGCACGTCAGAACTAGGACCCACCATTTATCATCATGGCAAATAACCGGCGGATATTGAAGCGACGCACGAACTGAAGCACCTTTGACACGTGTCAAGCCTGTTCGTATCCCATAAGCCGAGGACGAGATGACTTTCTCCTCGTCCTAAGCCGAGCTAGAAAGTCGGGGGACACTTAACAGTATAAACCGAGATACGAACATGGGCTTGCCCGAGTTGGGCCCAAATGGATTGGGCCATAAACTTAATCCAATATACAAGCATCAATGCTCAAGGAACAGGGCCGAGATACCTTCCTCGTATGCCGAGGAGCATCTCCTCGGCCTTACATGGACAACGGGTTCCTCATACTTGGCTCATCATACTCCAAGACGTCAAAAGCGACGAGGAGAGGAAAGTTCTCACCTCGGCATATCATCAAATGCCGAGGAGACAGAATCACTCTCCCCGGCATATTCTCATGTCGGCCAATCATCAAATGACGAGGAAGCAAAATCATGCATCTCGGCTTATACACCAATGCCGAGATAAAACATTCGTGCTCCTCAGCTTTCCGGCTAGCAGATCGTACAATCATATTCAAACAAAGATTCAACAGTCATGATCCAATCAGGATTGTAACTAACTACATCAATTCAAGTCAAACAATGACTCCTTAACAGATATAATTCTCTTAGGATTATATCTTATCTCTTTACAAGTTCACTCCAACATGGATTCTATCAATCCATCCCTATAAATACAAGCTATGGCTCATTATTTGGTACGTTACTTTTTACAATACAGAAACTCTGTCAATTTAGTTTCTTATACACAAACCGTGAACTTACTCTCACGCCGGAGGGCCATTAGCCGGACTCGCCCCGGCTTAGTTTACGTGTTTTCTCTTATTTTCAGGCCTTGCAATCTCCGGAGCATCCAAACGCTTAGATTTGGCCTGATTTGACGATTTTGGCTTCATCAAAAAGTGTAATTTTTGCAAAGCTTAGGGATATTAGGCTTCGTTTGTTTCGTCGTAAAACATTTTTCGGAAAACGTTTTCCGGAAAATAACTCGTTTTACGCCGTTTGGTTAGCCCCCGGAAAATATTTTCCGAAAAATAACTCGTTTTTCGTTGTTTGGTTGTTTTCCGAAAAATGGAGAAAACGTTTTCCGGAAAACATTTTACGCCCTTCCTAAGTAAAACGACTTACTGACCTTGTCCTAAGTAAAACATTTTCCGAAAAATGGTGCCCCTCATGTACAACTCATATTTCACAAGGTACAACATAATAATAATAATAATTAAAAAAAAAAAAAAAAACTACCCCTACCCCACCCCCCCACCCCCAAAAATATTTTTTTTTGTAACCGCCCCACCCACCC